>PVJO010001338.1:0-75170 GCA_004026905.1 Hystrix cristata
ACTACATCCACATCTTAAAATTACTTATTAAATTTTCTTCTCCTAGCAATAGCCTGTAAATTTGCAGCTCCACCCCACAATGTTCCTAAAAGATCTCTTTCATTCTGTAATGCCTCCTCTAAATATAGTTCTTTGCCTGAACAAACAGATTTCTTCAAAGCTCTAATGACTTCTGGTGGCCCATTTACAAACTGTGTTAGCCATGCTTGGGCCTCCTCTAGAGATTTCGTTTCATCTGAAGACTGCAGGATTTCATCGGCCATTCCTATACTTAAAGCTTTTTGGGGGTCCAGTTTGAGGGCCCCACCTAACACTTTGAGAGCTTCTCGACTGCCGATGATTCCAACCAGCCGGCTGGCACCACCCCAGCTAGGAATTATTCCCATATCCTTGTGGACAAATCTGATCTCACTCTCTGGAGTCATTAACCTGCAGAAGAAAAGAGGAAAACATTGTAACTTACATATATAGGTTTATAATCATGAAGTACACCTGTTCATCGTATAGGAATTACAAGGATCCTATTAGATGACACATAGTACTAAAATGTTAGTGAACGTTAGGAAACGGTGGCTGTTCCATCTAGGATTTAATTTACCACATGGCACTTGACACCTTCTCTTTGAAAACTTTGTTGTGTCTGCTTATCCTTAACCTGGCAAATAAGAATCTAGTCTTCATATTTCTAAAATCCCAAATTTTCTTTCTAATTAAAAAACATGGATCAAGTGAAAGTACTGGACAGGATGTATTAGGTGTACAACATAAAAACGTGTAAGTGAAGATCCTATAGTCCTCAGGGAAACTTTCTTTTGCCCAGTATCTGTCTAGCAGCCCCTTACTGAGCACTGCCAATGCCAAACTGTTCTAGGTGCAGAGACCACAAGAATAGACAAAATAAAATCCTCGGCTTGCAACTTACATACCAGTTTGGAGAAAGGCACTAAACATGTCAGTGGTTAAGTGCTATAAAGAAAAAAAAGTGGGGCAAGGACGAACAAATGCGGGTATGTGTGTCCAAGATGTGCTGCTTAAATGGAGAAGGCCTCCGAATATTTCAGCAGCTAATTAAGGGTGTGAACAATGCAACAATCTGGGGCGAAAGTGTTCCAGGAAGAAGGAATTCAAAGAACAAAGGGTTTTGGGCTGGGGATTTAGCTCAGTGATTAGAGTGCTTGCCTTGCAAGCACAAGGGCCTGAGTTCGATCCCCGGTACCACACAAAAAAAAAAAAAGAGCAAAGGGTTTTGAAGTAGAACTGTTAAGTGTCTCTGGGGACCAAGCCAATGTCACTGGAATGGGGGAAGTGAAGCAAGCAAAGGGAGAGGAAATCTCAAGCAGACTTACAGACCTCAGTAACAACTTCCGATTTTTTTTTTTTTCATGAACTTATCTAGAGGAGGTCAACCAAGGGAGTCTCGTCTGATGTTAACAGTTGTTCTGGTTGCTGAAGATTAGCATTTAGTAGCACTTACACCAGTTGTTAAGAAACGTTAACTAATTCTTATACTGACCATATGAAGTCTAATACTACCCTCATTCTATATATAGGGAAACTGAGGCAAAAGAAGTAGCTCATTCAAAGCATATAGCTATGGCAGAGGCAGGACGTGCACCTGGAAAGTTTGGCTTCAGTGTGTGTACTCCTAACCCATGGCACACAAAACAATTAGCTAGACAAGATTGGAAGCCATGACACTAGAAAGAGGGCAGACAGTGGCCTGAGTCAGACTGATAGCAGTGATTTCCTGTAGCACACACGGGCTCATTTTTTCCAACCTGTGGGATTTTTATGAATGGAGTGATTAATAAAGTAGAATTAAAGGAATTTAAAGCAAAATGCTTCCGTTTACCAGTTAAATATTTGTCTTATTAACTGACTAAAGCTACATAATACTTAGGAAGTGCTGCCTATGAATTTATGAATTAACTGATTGATTTGTTCATTGTTCGGCACTGGGGATTGAACCCGGGGCACTCTACCACTAAGTTATATCCCAGCCCTTTTTATCTTTTAGTCAGTGACAAGATCTCGGTTGCCCAGGCTGGCCGGTGTGACTCACTACCCCACCGGAGCATCCGTGCTAGCATTACAGGCATGAACCAATACACCTGGCCTGAGTTGTATTTTGATTTCGTGCTTCAACAAGAAGCTATCACTATGTTAAAACTTCATTCGGGCTATATATCACATCAGAACATTAACATTTTAGGAAAAATTGTTGCTTTCAAAACTACTCATTACAAAAAAGAAGACATTAGTTTGGCTTTCTGAAGTGGTATAACTGCAGGCAATTTACTTCTCTTAGCACCAAGAAAAACAAACTCAGGTCTTTGGCCCTTTAATCAGGAGAAATCTCCAGTAGAGAATTCACATAAAAGACTATTCATTAACCCACTGGGAAACTTCTCTCCATGGCTGTGCATTTCTACAAAGGAAAATATGCCATAACTATTAACAATTGCTTCTAGCAATAGCTATAAAAAGTCTCAATAAAAAATGTGTAAGGAGGAAGAAAGAACAAGTCTAGTAATAATCTGACTCTAGCCTTAAATTGTAGGTGCTGCCTTCTAACAAACTTCTAACAAATAAGAAACTGTCGAAAATTAAGAGGGAACAAATTACACAAAGTTGAAAGGCTTAGAGATGGGAAGAGTGTTAGTAATGAACCCAGTGCTATAAAGTTTTTCACAGAATAATGTCACTGTTTAAAATTAAATCCTAGAGTCACCACTAACTGGCTCACAGGTATGCCTACAATAGAAAAAAGGCTTATGTTATCAATAAATTCATTTAGAATCAGATGAACACAAAAAATGGTTAATGTCCTAGATGTATTATGTAGATGACAGATGACTTTACACAACACAAGTTACTGGTATGTAAGCATATGTGTATTTAGAATTCTTTGCTTCTAAAGAATCATCATTTATATATCATGTGGTTCTTTTTTTTCCCCCCTTTGCTTGTTTTACAAGCAAAGTATGCCTTTGAATCCTGTTTTAAAACTCTAAAAAAATCCCGAGGTAATCTTCTTAAAAATAAGTGCTGTAACCAAACTGACCTCCATTCTATAACTCATATGCCTCGGATGTGGCTTTGTACTGATATAAAATTTATACCTTAAATACATGTGATCAAAAGTTCACCGGTGACAAACACAATGTGTTTAACCATGAAAGAGATACAGAACATTGAGAAGGGAACCTTTCATAGAACTCCATTAAACTAAATAGTAAAATTTAAAAATAAAATACAAAAAGTTGAAAAATATAAGACATGATCTTGTTACAAGATACATCCAAAAATAGAAACAGCTTCACTTTACTGGATTATGCACTAATTCTGGGTTCAGCTGTAGGAACCTGGTGACTCCCCGCAAGGGTTACTCTTAATCCACACAGAACACTCAGCTCTTAGAATTCTGAAGATTTAGGACAGACTCAATTTATAAAATCATACGGAATGCTTATTTTGACGAGTGAAAGGGTTATAAGTGTTTCAGACTGTGATTGTTATTGGCGATGTTTAAAATCTCTGGTATCTCGGAGGAGCCGGGAGGTGACCGGAATGTAGACACACCCCAGGTTACCGTGCGGACGGAACATTTCAGGAAAACTCAACCGGGGAATGGGCTGCAAGCCAAGTGCAAGGCTGGCGAGAGTGTGCGGGGACCCAATGCTTTCTGATGGGCTAACCCTGTGCTTCAGTGCTGACAAATGTGTTCAAGGAAAACAGTTTTAAAAGAGTATAAAATTTTACTAACATAAACTTTTAGTAAAAGACATAAAAATAGTTCTTAAAAATGTTCTGTTGAGGAAGGGTCTTCACAGCAAACTGTAATGAAGAATGGAAGCACACAACAAATGGAGAGATGGTCCGGCTTTGCAGAGTGTGCAGACTGTATGGCTTGGAATCAGCACGGCTACTAAACTGCCCGCATCCCTAGCCCATGAAATACAGCAACAGAAAAGGACCCGTGGTGAAGATGATGAGGGAGGTTCTTAGTTAACATCTCTTGGCCTCAGTTTGCTTGTCTACAAAATTGATGGAGTAACAGTACTGATGCCACTTATTGAGTATCAAATGAGTTAATACATGACAGGTACCAGGGACAAATAAACTCCACAATTCCTTTACAGATAATCTTGGACTATGTATGCTTAAAAACACTTAAGTGAAATTGCCTTAACCACATTATGATAGAACTGGAAACAGTAAAGTTGTATATATTTTGTAGCCTGACACATTAAACTCTGTGTGTACTAGGTGTTATTACTTAGGTGTACTGATATGAAGTCAGTACAAATTAACAGCAGTGTTTCTGCTAAAGAGGCAGTATAAAGTTGTTTCTTGGACTAAAATCATAGAATCCCTAAAGTATTCAAGATGAAAGAGCTATAATCATACTGTGAAACCCAGAAAATGATAGTATACTATCCATGGTGGCTATATAAACAGAGACTACATAACATACGCAATTTTGATATTTCTAAATAAAGAGAGAACGCTGTGTTCTACCACAGATACATCTGAAGCCAAAGATCCCAAGTCGTTTTTTTTTTAAACACACTTATCAAAACCTCTGTGATTTAAGGAAAATCACATAATGTAAGTAACAAATATCTTAAAACTTTAAAGCATTGATGGTATAAAATCAACTAGAACAATACAGAGTGTGTACTGCTGATTTAAATAGACTCCAGGGCAACAAACTGCTAGTCCTCGGACACTGTGTATTATGAGCCAATGACAGCAAAGTAGATGATGCCGACGTGGGGAAATACAGCAGAAGCTGGTGATGGCGAACCTTTCAGAGAACGAGTGCCAAACTGCAGCCCAAAACCCACTCACTAAGTTCAACACTGCAATTAAACCTGAATACTGAAGTTTTAATTTAGAAAAAAACAACTACATCTTTTGGCTTAAAAACACAGTAACATGTGTGCCGCAGGTTCCCACTGCTGGCACAGGTCACATACTTTGCAGCACCTCTGAACGCAAACCAAGTTGCAGTATGATGCCTGCAACATAAATACTTGTTTGCTTACACACCTACTTCCTTTTCACCTTCTTTTGCTTTCCACCCGCCATCACCTCATAAGACAAATTATGGAAACTACAAGGAAGAACCCAAAGGTTCTCCCTATAATCTCACCTTTTGATTTACGACTCTCGCATGACCATGAGGAGGCTCCCTGCACTTCACACAAGACATTCCAGTAAGAAGGGATGTTGGTGGAGAAGGGAAAATGGTTGTGTGCGGTCACGGAAGTGGGGTGGGGAGCAGACCAGAGATGCTCTGTGACAGTCTAGTACAACTTTAATCCAGTTAGCATGATCAGAGACAGAGTCTGTGATAGTACACGCAGGGTGTAAAGCAGGAACTCCCTAGTGACGCAGTGGTAACTACAAAATAAAGCAACGAGGGTGGTGTGACCGCTTCCTGTGGTGGGCACCTCAAAATGCAGGCACTTCCGAATCAAAAACAGAATTAGACCTTTTGGGGTGTGTGTGTGCATGTGTCTGTGTGTGTATGTGTGTACGCACATATTTATTTATACGTGTACAAGTGTATTATGTGTATATTCTGCATTTTACTTACTGAACAAGTATTTTAAGAGAAGGGCTACATACAGCAAGTTCTCTTGGAACAAGCCTGTTTACAGCGCCCTTTCTTTGTAATGGACCTTGAAAGGCAGCAGCTGGAAATGCTAATACCTGGGGCTGAAGGTTATTTATATTCAGGACAACAATGCTGCAGGTTAGAAGCAAATGAGATACATGAGCTCTGAATTGAGAGTTGAGAATTTTATTTCACTACGGATATGGAGGAATTAAAATGTGTATTTATTTCATCTGTCACATAAATAGCTCAACACTCCAAAAGAAAAAAAGAGGGAAATGCAGACAGTTTGCATACACACACACACCAATGAACATATGTATGCCTTACCAAAAACTCTGAAAATGTAAATTAAATTGAAATGAGTATTGATTATCATAATTAGAAAATATATTTTGAAAGACTGTACTCATTGTAAAAAAGGATCTCAAACAGACACTCATCTGCTGGTGGTGGGGTAAACTGGTAGAATCCTCCTGGAGGACAGTTTGGGATGTAAGCCTTGAACATTTTCATATCCTCCAACTAAGGACTTCCAGTACTTACAGGATTTATTTTCAGGAAATAGCCTTCAGTGGGTAAGGCCTTATGCATGGGTCATTATCACAGTGCTAACGACACAGAAAAATTTGAAATGATGGAACAGAACAGAGAACCTATCGACAGATCTTGCTATAAGTGGAAATCATGCTAGTATGTCAGGTGCTATTTCACATGAGTAGAACACAGAAGTCCTTTGAAAACAACGTTTTCTAGCATGAATCAGTACGGTTCACAAGATAATCATATCATCACTAAAACACTTCAAGTATGATTAGCTTTGCAAAGTAGTGTGGTTATGTCTCTTTAAAAGTCATTTAGTAATGTATGCTGACATTTTTATAGGTAAAATGGTATTATGTAGAAAGGGTGGAGAGGATGCAATAAATCATCAGTTAATTATTACTGAAAAAATAAGAACTTGGAAAATACCCATTTGGAAAAATAGATGACATCCACTAGTTATACCATAATAAAAATAAGCTCAAAATGGATTAGATAGGTAAACATGAAACACAAAATTGTTCCAGTACTAAAAGAAAAATGAATTCTTTCTAATGCTAATGCTCTTTACCATTAAAAATCCAGACACAATAATAAAAAAGAACGAATGATATGACTACATTTTCTATAAAGGCTTGCTTTGGAAAAACAACAGCAAAGAAGCAGACTCAAAAGATACAAGACAAGCTACACAAATATTTACAAAGTATATCACAGATAATAACAAATGTCCCTAATATTTGAAAAGCTTAAAAAAAATCAAGTATAAAGGGCCCAATATTTTACTGAGAAATAAGCAAAACATAAATAGGTAGTTTACAAAAAAAGATTTAAAAAACGGTCCTTAGGCATACAAAAACATGATCAACTTTTTTATACGCTTTAGGGAAATGCATATTGAAACTATGCCAAAATGCTCCTCTTTACCCATCAGATTGGCAAAACAATCAAAAACATAAGCGTAAGCTCTGCTGAGAAGACTATGGGAAAGAGGATAGAGGGATGCGAGACATAGGTCTGTTATCTCTTTCCTATGAAGGTGAATTTAGTAAAAAAAAAAAAAATTATTGCCTTTGATTTGGCAACCTTCCTTTATAGAATTTATTCATCTGAAATACCATTAGTAATATCAAAAGTGCACAAAGTTATTCAATACAACATTCTACATATTAAAAACAAAATTCAATAAGAGTAAGAGGAGAAAATCCAAAATCTAAATGAACTGAATTACTTCAAATAAAATCATATCAAAGAATAAAAGAAAAGTAGACTAATCCAAGTAACTTTTGAACATAGTACATTACTTTGACTACTTAGTCTGGGATGAGGTATGTATCAGAAAGATAGCAAAATGTTAAAAACTGGTGCATCTCAGTGAATGGTAAGGGAAATTGTATCATTCTTATAAACTTTCTGTAATTTTGTAATTACGCCAAAACAAAAATGTATTAAAATATAACTCCAGGGCTGGGGGTTTAGCTCAGTGGTTAGAGTGCTTGCCTTGCAAGCACAAGGCCCTGAGTTCGATCCCCAGCACCAAAAAAAAAAAAAAAAAAAAAAAAAAAAAAACCAAAAAAAACCCCTCCAATTTCTCTCTTGCACCAAACAGCAAAAAATTAAATATTAGACATGTCATTAAAGGGTTTACAGGCTTTTGATTACCAAAAATGAAGCTGTAAAAGCCAAGCAGTCTGAATAAAGGTGCTCATTTTAGTGGTAGTTTTGAGAGGTTATTCTCCCCTTCCCTACATATTTTTAGAATGACTGACTGGGTTAGAAAACAGAATCAAAAAATAAATGTTCCAACTACCTCCTAAAGCATATTCCAGAATCTTGGGCTTGAAGTTAATCTAAGAATCTAATCATATTTAGGATCAATTATATTTAAAGTAATATATCAATGAACCTTTTATAAATTAGATATAAAAGAAATCTAATTCTGGTGCTTTGTGAAAAGCAAACAGAAGTTAGAAAAATGAAAATTCAGTTTATGAAAGTTAAGTTAGAATAACAAAGTTACCACTTCTCACTGGTGATCTAACAGAAATGTCAACATTCACAACAAATTCTGCAACTATGTTCCTAGGTCCTGCCCATTTGTGGTAAGCAGAATGACACTGAAAAAAAGTCCACATGCAAATCCCAGAACCTCTGGATGTGTCAGCTATACGGCAAAAGGGGCTCTGCAAATGTAAGGAGGTCACATCCTTGAAATAGAGAGAGTGCCTTGAATTACACGAGCAGACCCAATTTAATCCCAAGAACACTCAAAAGCACAGAACTTCCTCCAGATCAAGTTTCGGAGAGGAAGCAGAAGAGTAAATAAAAGAAATTCAAAATGTGAGAAGGGCCCCACGGAAACCATGACAAGGAAGACAGGCAGCCTCTGTGGGCAAAGACAGCACCGCACGGCCCCACAGAAGTAGGCAATGACGTCTGCCCACTGGAACCTAGGCATGCCCAGAAGTGGGTCCTGCCCAGTCCAACAGACACTGAGATTTCGGCCTTATGAGAGAAGACTCAGAGAAATCAACTGAGCCCCGCCAGCCTACAATTCTGTGATAAGCCTATAAATCTGTGAGATCATAAATTTATGTTTTAAGTCACCAAATTTGTGCTAATATATTGAAGCAGCAATAAAAAATCACACATATAAACATTAATTCTTATTTTCATTCTAAATATTAATTTGACAAGATGGATTAAAGTTAATTTAGCACATTTCTAGCTTTTTGTTTCCACATCAGTTTGTGTCACTAAAATGCAAACGTACTGCTTGGTGGCAAAACTCTGGCACGCACGCTGCAGTGGGTTGTTTGCTGTGCGCCAACACTGGATTAGATTCTGAGCCCTGGGTATGCCAAATTTAAATCCATATTAGTCTTGTTTTTTAAAATGGCTTTTAAAAAGCCATTTTCTCTTGAAGTGTTTTAAGTGAAAATTATGACTCAAAAGAATGCAATTTAATGTGAGGATCTATATATGCCAAGCAGACCTCAGCGTCTCCGGCATATGTACTCAGGACACCGAGATCAGCTTGTGCTGGGGAAGGGACCTGTGGGAACACCACAGGAGCCCGTTCCTTGTGTGTGCAAATTCACCTGCAGTCTATCTGCATGAAAATGTGGGCTGAGTGAATTGCAGGTGATTCTCCAGGGTGAGAAAGCTAACTGAGTTAAAAAGGGCCACCAAATATAGCTTCATAAGGAACTTACCCGTTGAGCAGAATGCTATGGAAAGCTTTCGGGGTTCTTTTGGCACAAGCAGATATTCTTCTTAGACTTTTAAAATTTTATTTTACATGTTTGTGATACACACTAGTTTTGGAGAATTTGTATATATTTGTATGTACCTTATCTTGGTCATTTTTGATTCTCTTTTGCTTCCTATGCTCCCTTCTCCTCTCTCCAGATCTCTCTCTCCATTTTCCAACAGTCTTGGCTCCTTGTTTCCTGTAAGCTTTTATTTTGCTCTTTAAATAATTCATATTTTGGGTTTTTCATATAAGAGAAGCCATATGACATTTAACCACCTGTATCTGATTTATTTCACTTAACGTTATGGTCTCAAGATCCAATCATTTTCCTACAAATGACTCAAATTTATCTTTTTTATGCCCGAGGAGTACTCCATTCTACATACGTACCACATCTTCTTTATCAAGTCATCTGCTGATGGGCCTCGAGACTGTTTCCATAATTTATCTATTATAGTCACTCTGCTATAAACACTGGTATGTGTGTGTCACTGTAATATGACGACTAGCTCTTTCCAGAAGATGCCAAGGAGAGATCAGGCTGGGTCAAATGGAATTTCTATTTTTAGTTTTTTGAGGAATCACTATACTGATTCCTATAGTGGTTGTACAAATTTTCTTATTACCGACAACGCAGAGGGTTGCTTTCCCCCCCATCCTTGCCAGCATGTTTTTTGAGTGGTTGATAGCCATTCTTACTACAGTAAGATGAAATCTCAGTGTTGTTTTGATCTGCATATCCCTAATGGCCAAGGATGCTGTCTTAGTTACTTTCTCATTACTTTCTTGTTCCTGAGACAAAATACCTGACAGTCACAAATTAAAAGAAGAAAGCTTTCTTTTTGGTCCACAGTTTGTAGAGGTGTAGGCCATAGTCAGCTGGCTCATAGGCAGGGCAGTCAGGAAGCAGAGAAAGACAGAGACAGTGGAGGAGAGAAAAGAGGGAGAGAGGAAGGTGGGGGAGAAAGGGAGCGATCAAGGGATGCGGGACAGAGATAGACCCTTCCTGCCACACCCCCAGTGATCTTCCTCCTCAGACCAGGCTTCACCTCCCAGTATGACATTTAGCTATCAAGTCATCAGTGGACTAACCTACAAATGAGTATCATGCTTGGATGATCCAAGCATCTTCCAAAAGCCCCACCTATGATCACATGAGGCTATTGGAAGACATCTAGATATAAACAAAGACAATGAACTTTTTTTCATATACTTATTGGACATTTGTACTTCTTCTTTCGAGAAGTGTCTGTTCCTTTCAATTGCCCATTTTTTTTACTGTGTGTTATTTGTGGGGTCTAATTATTCTAGTTTTTATATATTGTAGATATTAGTCCCTCTATCAGAGGAGTAGCTAGCAAAAACATTTTCCCATTCTCTAGGTTGTCTCTTCACTGCTGTTATTCTAACAGGCTTGTCTTTATGTAAGTTATTTGGAGTTTTTCCCTAATGGTTTTTAGTATTCTCTGTTAGGGATTTCTGGGATTTTGACTACCAAGTGCTGTAGACAGGTTCTCTTCCAGTCATGTCTATTTGAGTTCTAAATACCTCATTTACTAGGGTATCCATTTTAATCTCTAGATTTAGAAAGTTTTCTTCAAGTATTTTGTAAAATTTTATACTTTTAGCATTTTTCTTCAGCCTTTCACTCCTATAATTCACAAGTTAGCTCTTTTAGTCATCTAGGAACTCCCAAATCAACCCTTCATGAGTTCTTGTTTTTAGAGTGTCACTGAGTGAGTGATTTACTGCATAATTCTTGTCCTCTGGTCCTGAAATTTTCTTCTCACAGGTGGCTGTGGATTAGCCTTTTTATGCCCAGGGATTCTACTTTATTCTTTCTTATAAGCCCTAATTCTTTCCTACATGGTTATTCATATTCTACATTGTCTTCTTTAATTCAATTGGATGTTAGTTGCATCTTCTCTCAGCTCATCGCACAATCTTATTCTTTTATTTGCTTGTTTACATCTCCTTTGACCTGTTTCTTCCTTGATCTCTTTAAACACTTTAACCATCTGGTTCTTGAGTTCTTTACCTTAAACCTCCTCCACTTCTCTGCCTGTGAGATCAGCTTTTAGGGACTTAGATTTTTTGAGGCATCTTATTGCCTAATTTTCTCATGGTTCCTGTGCTGTGTATGCTGTAGATAAGTTGG
This sequence comes from Hystrix cristata, assembly GCA_004026905.1. Classification (NCBI taxonomy): domain Eukaryota; kingdom Metazoa; phylum Chordata; class Mammalia; order Rodentia; family Hystricidae; genus Hystrix; species Hystrix cristata. The sequence goes on from PVJO010001338.1 coordinate 11,584, forward strand.
GCTAGAAAACTCTGTCACTATAGTAGAAATCCCTAGCAATGAATTGCAAGGAGAGAACTACTAGTGATGTCAAGATCTGAAGAACCAATCATATATTGACATATCGTTTGGATCTTGTTCAGAAAGTTTTCTGCTCTTTCAATAATCCAGGAAGACAAAGGATTAATAATGGTAGAGGAAAGGCTGGGACATAGGAAAAGATGAAAAGTGGATTTAAAAATAATTAAAACAAGAGAAATTGAGAAAAATAGAAAGAGACTAAAAAGAAACAAAAAGCAGACAAAGGGGTAAGTAGTTTTTGATACTATTTTTATGTCTGTAGACAAGAGGGAAGGGAGAGTGTTTTGAGAAGGTATCAGCAGGGGCAGAGGGAAGGGAGTAAAGGAAGAACTCTATAAACAGAAACTAGAAGTATTTATGGAGACTGTATCCAGCATATGAACTACCAGGAATGCTGTTAGAAGACCTCAGCCATGGCCTTTGTTGAAGGAGGAAATAGGTCAATGTAAGACACTGTGGAAATGCAGACGATAGCGCTCATACATAGCTGTTCATAAACATGCCCACATACACTCTAAACAGGAAACAAGGAAAACTGAGTTTTTATAGCAGTTTTATATTCAAGAAAACAGGGGAGGGCAGGAACACTTATGAAGGTGGGAAGGAGGAAGGGAGGGGCTTTAAGCAGACACTGAAGGAAAACAAACGGAGACTGAGTCCAATTAATGACCTTGCAGAAACACTAATTTCAGAAATCCTATGAAACCACACTTGGCGAGTGGGAATCTAATGTGAGATGTTACAATACTATTGTGTTTAGACTAATCTTAATAGTTTATGTATAAAAGAGGAACAGATAAAAGGGGAGAGAAAAAATAAAGAAAAATGCAAAGGGGAGAAGCTGAGAGACAGAAGATATGAGGGGGAAAATAATGAAGGTGAGGGATGGAGGAGATTATAGACAGGAGGTAAGAGACAGGGAGACTGTACCCAACTACTGAGCTAACAGTCCCAGGGGGAAGAGTCAGGACGGGCGGGCGCTGAGCAGCAGCTATGAGGCCAGGTACCTCCTGACCTCTGCAGCAGGTTAGTCCCTCGGGGACCCAAGCTTTTCCCACGACAACATGCTCACCAGACCCGAGCTGCAAGCGGTGCTGGCCCTGCTCCTTATCCTGAACTCCTGTTAGTGGGTTTCATCTGACGGGCTTCTCCTTCAAGCTGCCTTCCTGTGGTTGGGTTTTCGTCCCCCTTTACCCACTCTTCTCACTGCCCTGTGTCCACTTACTGTGGGCCTTGATGAGCCTCCAACGAGCACTGCTGGCTCTCCCTGCCAGGATGGCCCCATAAGCAGATACCCTTGGAACTTAACTTACAATATAACTAGAGCAATTTATTACAGAAGACAGCTGATGAGGTACTGCTGGGGAAAACATCAGCTAGAGGGACTTGACTGATTTAGCACTTTGCTAGAAACTGACGCTAGTAACATGTTATTTGGTAGACAATGCTATTAGTCTCTAATGTGTGGAAAATATAGTTTGTTACTCTTGATATGTTTTTAAAAAGGGCTGAGCAGTCTAGGACACTGCTAGTTAAAGTTCTATAGTAAAGATTAGTTTCTTCTTCACGTTTTAAAGAAGCACGTTTCCATTTCTCCTCACTTACCTATAGAAGGCAGGTTTCAGGACCACAGTGGATCACTGACAGCTCATCTGACCAGCCAGATGGCTGTAACTGATGCGCGGGTGGCAAAGAAAGCCTGGACACACGGGACAAAGGGTGACTAACATCCCGACCGGATGGAGCATCAGGTCAGGCTACTCAAAACGGTGTGCAGTTAAAACTTACAGTCTACTTCTAGAATTTCCCATTTAATGTTTTCAGACTGCAGCTGACCACGAGTAACTCAAATGAAAAGCAAGCCCAGGACTGTTATAATCAGTTGTGGACCACTATTTCTGCAAGATGTAACAAATATATATTACTAGAAAAATGAAATAAAACACTCAGAATGGCTGAGTTTGGGAATGGCTGCACCTAGCATGTGTCAGTGCTGAAAGTGTTTAAATGAACATGCCATTTCTGTGAAAGTTGTCCACACACAAGCATGTTTCCGTCGGAAAGCTGCTCTGCATATGCATCCTGTGTATTACTCAAAGTACCTGATAAGAGGCATTCAGACATTTTAAAACAAATTGTATATTTAGCGAGACTCTAGGACTCACTGTACATCATTTAGGGAATCACACAGCAAGGCCTTTTAGCAGTATCAGAGGATCAAAGAGTCTCTGATTGTTTCACTTGCTGTTTTGCCTTTTGTCTTTATCCCCAAACACAGATCAGGAATGGACATGAAGGATGACTCAAAAGCCTAATAAACACCAGAAGATGAAGCCAGACTATGTTAAAGGTTTTCTCTTCCCCCAAAGAACACCATAAAATCTTAATTTGCCCTTACTTTTATGTAGAGGACTTTTAAGGTACAATAAGGCACATTTTTATATAGTTTAGAATTCTTTACACATACTTCATATTTAAATATCTACTATATTTATACAATTATATCCTCAACAAAGTATTTGTATTTCAGGGTAAAGTGAGAAAAGCATTTCATCCTTTCACACAGAGCATCTCCTACTTAAGTCTCACACCATCCACAAAGCCAGAGTTGCTTCCTCTTCAAACACAAGGTAGCTGCATCCCACTGTAACCCACGCTGCCGACAGCAGAGGGCACCATCACGGGAAATGCCCACCTTTCACCCTGTACCTGCATCTGCTCAACTAGGAATTACTACTTTTCTAAGAGGCTAGGATCTGGGAAGACTGTCTTATGCACCAGAACTATTTTGAAATCTCTATGAGGGTACAAAGTGACATATTTTAACTGATAAACTGAAACCTGACTCATAAATTATAAAAAAAGAATATACTGCTTTTACTGAATCTTTTCTCAAACTATTTGTGTTACCTTATGATGCCATTTATGTGCAAATGAAGCAAAAAACCAGAATGTATTTGTTAGAGAAGTATTTAGCTTATAAAGCTGTAAAAGAAAGCATGAAAGGAACTACCCTAAAATACCATACTTTAGGGTTAACCTAAGTTAACTCTCAGTGTAAGTGAGGAGGTTGTAACTAAGAGGGTGAGTGGGGGATGTTGAGAATGCCCATAATGCCCTGATTCCTCTTTTTTTTTTTTTTTTTTTTTAATGCTCTGATTCTTGACCTGGACACACAGGTTCTTAGCTTGTCACAAGTCATGAAGCTGATCATTTCTGTTCTACACACAGAGAACTAAAATATTAAAAGGTCCTATCAGAACTATCTTAGTAGATAAATATCTTTAGACACAAATTGTCCGATAAAATATTATTGTATACGTAGAAATATCTACTTAAAAACAGGAGTTCTAAGCCAAGGGCTCATGAAAAATATTTTATGTGGAGTTTCTTAATGTAGAATTTCTAGCTTTCATTATGTTCTCAAAAATACAGATCATCAATGTAGAAATATTACCCAGGTATTAATATTGGTCCAGCTATTTTTAAAAAGTTCTAAAATTATTCAAACAACACAAAAATAAAATATATCTAATACTAAAAGAGTTTCTGGTTAGGAAAATCATTATCTTCAATAATAAAATTAAAAATCCAGAAGCTGGGCATGGTAGCGCATGCCTGTAATCACAGCACTTACGAGGCTGAGGCAGGGGACTGCAAGTTTGAAACTAGCTCAGGCTATGTAGTAACAATTCTACAATTATGTTTTCACCCAAAAGAACTAAAAACATATTCCTTCATAAGCAACGATGCACGACTATTCAGAATAGCTTTGTTTATAACAGCCTTAACTGGAAATGGCTCACACTGTATGATACCCACTGTGCTCTATCAACATAGAAAAGAGTAGGACTAAGCAATAAAACAAACCACTTGAGTACACAACAACACAGATGTATCTCAAAAAGAAACTGGTATATTCTCACAATCAAATACTTTCTGATAGCATAAAGGAATGAAGTACTGATGCATGGCACATTATTGATGAACCTCAAAACAATTACACTCAATGAAAGAAGCCAGATAACCAAAAAAGAATAAGTACTGTAGGGATTTATGTATGTAAAACTTTTGAATATCTACTTTAGAGTGAGAAAGTGCTGTGTTTACCTTGGACTAGAAATGGGAACTGACTGGGGGAAGATACATGCAAGCATATGGGGTAAAAAAAAATGCTCTTCATCTTAATTGTGGTGGTAGTTACATGGGTGTACACATTCATCAAAATTCACTCACATTACATAACTACAATGGGTGTGCTTAATTGTATGTAATTTATTACCTCAATAAAGTTAATTTTTAAAAACGGTTAAAATGTTGCACAACACACTTTGTGGAAATAACTAGAGCACTACGTGTCAGAGCAGAATGGCTTTCTCTTCAGTGCCAGGAGGGCTCGGGGTGCAGCTGAGCAGTAGAGCTTATGGGGTCCCAGAGTTCAGTACTTAGCACCTCAAGAAAACAAAGTGGACTTAAAGGCTCCCCTTAGTGTGTGCCTTGTGAATCAAGATCAAGTTTATACTGGGCAGAAAAAAGAAGCGACTCCCAAATGAAGAGAGCATGAGCTTAAAAGAGGGGAAAAAAAAAGAAAAAAAGAACTGAGATGTGTTATGTACATTCTCCAACTCCCTATGGTGAATGTGATCATTACATACTGCAAATATGTACCAATAAAAAGTTAAAAAAGATTATAAATTAAAAGAAAGCAACTAAGCATGCCAGAATGATACTGTCCCGGCATTTCTGTAAAAAAGGCATATTGTAAGATAATTTTAAGATTGAAAGTAATACTAGCACCTGAGATTTAGCTCAGTGATTAGAGCACTTGCCTAGCAAGCGCAAAGCCCTGAGTTCGATCCCCAGTACCAAAAAAAAAAAAAAAAAAAAAGTGTGTATTTAGGTTAAGCACTATGCTAATTCATGATGTATATATTCACGATATTGTTTAAACTTATCTATAAATACTTCAGGGAAATATTTCTTTTATAGATAAAGAAACTGAGACATAGTGAGATAAAAAAGCTTGCTCAAAGTCGAAAATGACAAGCTGAGGTGGAAGGAGAGTCCATCAGAAGCCAGTGCTCCGGCTCTTTACTGTTTGGCTGTTTTCCCACCAAACATGTTGCACACAGTAACCTTCGAGTTACCGAGAGGCTTCACTGGGCAGACTTGCGCTGGTCTCCTTTAGCTGTGCTTGCAGTGCTTGGAAATGCTAATGAGAAAGTAGTTTCAAGGACATGAAAAGCTTTAGATTTTATAAAATATCATTCCTATGTGGTATAGCTGTCAAACACTGAAAATAATTCTAGAGACTGAAGAGCTGCTAGTCCCAAAGAACTTCCTCTAACTTTATTTCCTAGTCTGCCCAAAAGCCCCATCAAGTTGCCATGAGTCACACAGAGGGAAGATGCGAAGGACCTCAGGAAATCCCTTTTCTTGGTTAAAGGGGTGGAGGGGCAGGCTCAGCAGTCTCTTTCTCTCCATTCTCTTTTTTTTCAGTTGTGTACCCTTTTGTGTAATTCTTCTGTATTTGAAAGTGTCATACATTTCCGTAGCCTTCCTCCCCAAGGGTTTTGCTAATGTGGATTTCAATTACTCAAGAGCATTATGTTCTGATAATTTTTTAAAGGCCTGGTAACAGAGTGATAGTAATTATACTGAGTTCAAATTAGCTATTTTAATGACTGACCAAAAGAAAATACTAACTGAATACTGTTTCAGAATATATAATGTAGTGAAATTCTGGCCAAAAGAAACAAATCTGAGCATAAGCCAATATACTTATGCAAGAAGCCATGCAATTATTACCCACCTGAAATCACAGGCTGTAGTAAACTCCGCTCCGCCGCCAATCGCTCGGCCCTGAACCAGCGCAACGCTTATCAAAGGAAGTCTGCATATTGAAGGGAAAGGGGATGTTAGTATTTCTAATTTCAATATTCATTTACAAATGTTATCTGAAAAATTTTGAAATGCAGTGGAAACAAAACTACTACACTGTGTTTATAATAAACACATATCAAAGAACACTGAAAGGTTAAACCCGTGCTATACCAGCAGAAGAAAAACAGTAGAGTACCAAAAGTACAATAATGCACATTAAATGCTATATAAGTTTGTTTGCTTGTTTTTGAACTAGGGATTGAACCCAGGGCCCGCCCACTAAGCTGTATCCCCAGCCATTTTTAAATTTTATTTTGAGACAAGGTCTTGCCGTGTCACTAAGTTGCCTAGGCTAGGCTTGAACTTGCAATCCTCCTGTCTCAGCCTCACTTACTGCTGGAATTACAGTTATTACCACAATACCAGGCAATTTTTAACCTGAGAGCATACTGAAACTTTCTTCCAAAGACAGATGCTTTTGTATAACCTAACTCCCGGAAATTCTCAGCACCTAATAATCCAGAATAATTCAGTGTAATATTATCATAGTCTGTTTTTATTTTTTGGTGCTGGGATTGAACTCAGGGCCTTGTGCTTGCTAGGCAAGTGCTTTACCACTGAGCTAAATCCCCAGCCCCGTAGTCTGTTTTTATTAACCTCGGGCTAATGAAGAAAATTAAGGTTATATCCAAAGAGAGAAAATGTGGTCCTGAAGACAGAACTCCAAAGCTATGTACTGAAGGCTCCTATCAAAAGTCATCTTATTACTGGCTGAAATGATCCACAGAGTAATTCTCTGCATGAACATTATTTTTAAAATAAATTTCTTACCTTTTTTAGTTGTGAAGACCCACTTTGCACACATATGCAAATACTACAAGGTAAATTTACAATGTTTTCAAAGTAAGGCAGCTTCTGTAGGTTCTAATTCAAATGTAAAGCTGCAAGTCTAATATGACTGAATATTTCATACACACTGCTCCCAATTAGAAAGGATTATGTAAAAAAGAGTAACTTGGGATCCTCCTGCCTCAGCCCCTGAAGAGCTGGGATTGCAGGCATGCACCTAAAAATAAAAGGGCTCGCACTATACCTCAGTGGTAGAGCACCTCTAGATTCAATCTCTAGCACCACACACACACACACACACACACACACACACACGAAAACCAGCATTCAGATTACATAAGAAAAAGTTAAGCATAATAGAGGAAGCAAATGAACAGGTAATAAAACAACAAAAATAGTATTTTAGAATGAAATGTTATAATTCTATTGTCTTTCTAGGTGCTCAAATACAAGTACAAAAATACAATGATGTCCAATTAAAAAGTATGCTTAAAAAAAGTATGCTTAAATCTGAATTTTCTTTGTTTTTGTAATTTTAAAAGTATCTACATTCAGAATAAGAAAGTAGAAACTAATTAACTAAAACACATAGCAGTTTGCAACCCAGGAATTGCACAGAAAGGAAATTCTCCCCTTTTTTTCTTATCCAGATGCAAAGTACATCCATCTCCCTCTGAAAGCTAGACGAGCTTCTCCAATCCACAGCTGGTTTCCCACCTCCTCTGGGCACCGTCCACGTCAATACACGCTCCACGTACTCTCCATGGGAAGCCATCTCTCTCCATCAGATCCTGGGCAGGGTCTATTCTGCACTACTGTGAGTACCTGGCTTTCCCATGTCTGCTCCTTCGGGCAGTCGCACAAGCTCTGTGAGGAAATTCTTTTCCTCCCTGCCTCCTACCATTTATAAAATACTTGTGTATACTTCGCTAACATTCAATTAAATGGTTATTCTCTAGGGCAAGAAGAAATAGTTCATCATTAGAAGATATATAATTTAAAAATCAGCTATTATTTTTTAGCTAGCACAAATAATCAAGTAACAAAGAGCTATTTTTGGTCTTCAGAAATCATTATTTTGTTAAAAAGTGTATGTTACCTTGTAAATCTTGTTAAGGTGCTTTGCATGAACATACATAAAGCCACTCCGTCCTTTAAATAAGCATAAACACAAAGATATAACACAAATGTATTAAACAGTATAAAGTTCAGATTTTAGAAAGTAATGAAGACAAAAATATAACTACCTATTTTTAAAAGAGATCTTCATTTGAAACTTTTTGATGCCGTGTGAAACACAAACAACGCTGCATCTGACCCTGCTGCAGACACCGGAAGTGCCCTGAGCTCAGCTCTGCATGATGCAGAGATGCAGGAGACAGTCAGAGCACACACTGAACTGCAGAGCTCCACCCAGGGTCATTCGTGGGAAAAGCTGATGTACTTACCACTTACTGCCACATGGACAAACATAGAGAAGGAAGGAAGGAGAGAGAGAAAAGCTGTAGTAAGCTTTGGTTTTTGTACTTCATCTTGACATCTCTTCCAATTGACACATTTCTTCTGAAAAGTGGTCCAAGTGCATTGTCTCCCCCTCCAACTCACTCTTTCTCAAACCCATGCCATCTGGCCTTCAGCCTTCTTCAAAAAGATTCTCCTCAAAATGTCCTAATACTAATTTTTCAATTTAAAAGATTTCTCCTTTTCCCTCACCTTGTTCTCTAACAAGTAGTACCTTTTTTGATCAGTTTCTTCATTCTGATCCTCTATCTTAGTTTCTAACAACACTTTAGACTCCTGATTCTCTTCTAGTTTCTCTTTGATTATTCTTTTCTAGTTTTCTGCCTTGGCTTCTCCTATTCAGCAAATCCCCTAAGTGCGTGCGTTCTTAACAATCCAATCCATGAGTCTCATCTTTATGCAGTTTCTTCCTGTGAAGTGTCACCTACTGCCCCTCTTTAACTGCTGCTTTCCTGTGACTTGCTAAAACCTGCCTCAACTTCCATATTCTGCCAGCACCTCAAACTCAGCGCGGCAAAGCCAACTGGCTGGAAAGGACTGAGTAGGAATCACAGTATTACCACTTGATAGCAACACGAACTAGAGCAGATCAACTATGGACATCAGCTCCACATGCATAAAGAATGAAGAATAAAAACATCTAAAGGATCCTTAGAAAGATCCAAATGTACCTGCCACATACAGCAGAATAATGAAGGAGGTTGAGGAACAAAGGAGGGTGTTTTCCTGAGGCTAGATTAAGACTAGGAAGGCTCCTAACACGCCATCCTTTCCCTTGAGGTCTTACACCCACTTGCTGAAAGCCAGCAGGTTTTTGTGTCTCTGTACCCTGAAGCCTGTAACTGGACTCTGCTTCCTCCCTCTACAAAGAGGCCCCTTAAGTGTACAGCACATCTGTGGCATTAGATTCAAATCTTATCATTGGATTGATATTTACATTTTTAAACTTTTATTCTTTCCTACTCCCCGTAAGTTTTCAGGGCTCATCACCTCCCAGCCTCTACCCTCTCAAGCAGGACTGCCTGCCTCGTGGCAACAGGCGCAGCTCTCTTCCTCCTCACTGAGCTTAAAGATACCAAAATGACACCAACTCTTGGGAGATCAGGCACAAGGAAAAGAGCTGGAGCGAAAGCTAAACAAATACAACGGGATGTGGAGTGCTGCTGATGCTGTTATGGGCCCAGGAGGGTTTCACTGTATTAGTCTTCATTTTTGTTTCTATTTGGTAATTATCACTAATAAAAATGTTTAAATCTCTGAAAAATTACAACGGCAAAAACACTGACATAATTGCCTTTTTTTTTTTTTTTTTTGGTGCTGGAGATCGAACTCAGGGCCTTGTGCTTGTGAGGCAAGTACCCGAACCACTGTGCTAAATCCCCAGGCCCCATAATTGCTTTTTAAGAAATCAACATAATAATCGTTTTCAAGTATTCTGTCAGTTAGAAGGAAATGCAATCCAATTACTAAAATTGTCACGTATTCCCGCCACCACAGCACTGTCAGAAATGCAAATTCACCCAATAAGCAGAGGCCAGCGAGCATCTGTAAGGAGAGTCCACGCGGGAAGGAGGGCCTAATAGAGGGAAAAGCAGTGAGGGACAGCTCGGGCAAGTGTGTGAGCCTCGTAACTCCTGCGGCTGCCCACAATTTACATATACTTACTGCTAATTATCAAGTATGTAAGAACACAGTACTTATGAAAAACGGTTAGCAGGAACTCTACATACACCATTTCTAGATCTTGTTAATTTTAAAATCATCATGTGATAAACTCTATGCCCTACACACAGTACTATGTACTTTAGTGTAGGAATGTTAGGATTTTATTATCTTTCTGTCCTCTCAGATATGGTTATATGAGTATCAAGATAAAGTGATGACCAATTAATAAGTATGCGTAAATAGGTATGAATTTCCTAACTGCTCATAACTTTAAATTGTCTACATTCAGAATACGAAATTAACTAATTGGACCAAACATGCCACATGGTAATGCCAAACACACAGAGTGTCCCCCCCTTTCTTTGCCATCTAGGAGCGAAGCAAATCCTTCTCTCACTAACAGTAAAGCATCCCTGTTGGTTCATCCCTTGTGACAAATCTAAGGTAGCAGGGCAATGCAAGACAGCGGTGCCTGCGAAATGGTGTAGGGTATGTGGAACTCTATGCCACGCCTGCAACTTTCCTGCAAATCTAACATGATTCTAAAATTTTAAAATTTATTTGCAAAAGAATTAATAGACCTAGAAAAGACACAGAGTGGGGGTTGAGGAGAACTAACAAGAGCAACACTGAGAGCGAGAGGGCGAGAGAGAGAGAGAGGGACAGAGAGAGAAAGAGAGAGAATCTCACTGTGCAAAAATATGGACACAACTGAACATGCTCTACTAAGCCCAAGAGGAGTCATTCAAAGTGTTCGGAACTGTACTCCTTGCACATAGCCTACTGCAAAATCCTGAAGAATCATCCGTTTCCCTTATATCACTCCCTTTATCATTCTTTATAATTGCACCAAAACCCCAAGACCTCCACCCTCTGATCCTCTGAAGGCTGAAGAGTAAGAGTCATGCTAGTAACCGTATAGGTAAAACAGAAATGCGGCAGCCACAGACGTCTAACCAGCAGGTGCAACCTAATGGAGCACAACCCACACAATGCTCACCTCTGGAGTTCCCAGTGCTTTCACAGCATTCAGATCGGACCCCGAACAGAAAGTCTTTTTGGCCCCATGGACAATCAGGCCTTTCCCTTCTGTCCAATTTTCCAATTCAATCACTTTTTCCAAAAGTTGTAGCATCATAGTACCTGCCAGGGAGGGAAGACAGAAATCACAAACTCATGTAACAGACTGAAAAAACAGAAATAATATAGATACCTTAGGCAAAACCTCAGGTCATCTCTTTTACAAATAGTTACTAATTTAAAAAAAAAAAATTCCTATTGTCCTGGTCCAGTGGAGTAAACTTTAAAAGTTTAAGTTTGTTACTGCATGTATTTCTCTACCTATCTTAAGAAATCGCATAAGGATATGTTTAAGCAGAAAAATAAAACCGTATCATACAAGTCCTAGGGATAGGAAAATCAGAATGTACAACACAGGATATGGTAAGGAGGAAAAATTATTTCTTAGGAAAAGGCAAAACACCAAACATTACAGCAATATATGTTAGGTATCTCAGTCAACAAGTTCAATAAGCTTTATGGATCTTATGATTATGGGACCTTACAATACACGAGAAACAGGGTATACAGAATAAAGTGAGATTCCCATCCTATTCACACCAGAACAAGAATAATAGAGTATCAGTTCAGGAATGGGATAGTAAACATCCTGTTCCACGATTTGCAAACTGCTCTAACAAGCCTAGAGGTGTGTTATAGAAGTGCTCCACAGGACTACGAACCATTAAGTCTACAATTTACAGATTAAATTAGATTGTTATCTTGATATCACTCCACACTCTATTTGAGCTTCAAATAGTCTCAACATGATTTATTTTCCTCTACTTAAGAAATACTTTAGGAGCTGGGGATTTAGCTCAAGTGGTAGAGTGCTTGCCTAGCAAGCACAAGGCCCCGAGTATGATTCCCAGCACCAAGAAAAGCAAGCCTAAGAGAGGATTAAAAATGGCAGTATAGGGGCTGGGATTTAGCTCAGTGATTAGAGTGCTTGCCTTGCAAGCACAAGGCCCTGAGTTCGATCCCCAGCACCAAAAAAAAAAAAAAAAAAAAAAAAAAAAAAAAAAAAAAAAAAAAAAAATGGCAATATGAGTTTCTAAAACTTATTATTTATGCCCAATTGAACTATGTATACTTAATTTTGGAATATAAATCCCTTGAGGTGAAGTATTTTTATTTCCTTTGCCTTTTAAAAATAACCAGTAGTGATATGGTTCTACAATAAATTGTCACTGGTTGGCAAATGACTAATACAGCTATCCTTTCCAACTGCTAATTATAACTTACTTAAAACTGTGACCAGGGGCTGGGGATTTAGCTCAGTGATTAGAGTGCTTGCCTTGTAAGCACAAGGGCCTGAGTTCAATCCCTGGCACCACAAAAAAAAACAAAACAAAACAAAAAAAAAACTGTGACCAAAATGTCTTTAAAAAGTTTTCCAAATATGTCTTAGATGCTTTAGAAATATAGAAGATCTTGTTCTCTAATGATTTTCAGTTTAGCAGGGGAAACAGAAGACCTACACATTTAGGGTAAGAATAAATCTCTACAGGGAAATACGGACCTTCAATCATTTATGGTATTTCAGTGTCTGAAAAATAATGGTGAGCTTGAGAATAAAAGAACTATACTAGAAGTTAATCTTAAACTCATTTTTTGACTTTGTAAAATAAACCTCAATAGTTACAGACCTTACAAAGTATCTGGTTGGGAACATTTTAAACAAGGACTTTGGGGCTCACTACTCCTCTCCTCTCAATCTAACCAAGCATCTTTACCCACATTCAAGCAGCTCTGATTTTACTAGTTTTATACATTAGGCACCAAGTTACTGTTTGTTTTCATTTGAATAAAAGATTATTTCTAACTGTTCAGCAGTAAGTGAAAACTACTAATCTAACCCTCTAGGAGAGTCTTATCTTTCTGAATTTATTTTTCCTGGGATAATCATAAAATTGGAGTTCATTCCCTAAACTAATTGAAGGTATAGAGCCACCCTGTCTAATAAAGTAGCTACTAATCACATACAGCTACTGTGCAACTGAAGTGCACCTAGTGAAACTCAGATGTGCAGTAAGTATGATACCAGACTGCAAGACTTGGTATGAAAACAAAAAGCAAAACAGTCATAATTTTTTCCATCAGTCACTTGTTGAAATAATATTTGGATGCACTGAGTTAAAAAAATGTATTATTAAAATTAATTTGACTTATTTCTTCTACTTTTTAAATGATGACTAGAATATTTAAAATTACATGTGTGGATTACATTTGTATCTTGCATTATAATTTTATCAGTCAGCATTGATACAGACAAATATCCCTAAAATCTGGTAGGAGAGAAAAACTGTCTTTGATATTAAGACTCACTACTGGCAATTTACAAAGTTCATAGTTTACTGAATTATGTCTTTAAGTATGAGTATACAATAGACACATAAAATTTACTGAGATATCTGAGTTCAGTATTTCAAATGTTACTAAAGAATGTAATTTACTCTTGCCATGAAGCATGTAATGAGAAGTAGAAATCAAAATCATCTCAAATGTGAGAGACGGGGCTGGAGGGTTACTACTCATCAGCTCTTGTATAACACGACAGCATGATTCAAATTTGAGCTTCAGCAAAAGCACGTGCCCTGGCTCTCCAGGTTCCTTAAATATAAAACTCTTACACACTGAGAGACTTAACAGCAAATCCAAGGTACTCACCAGCAGCTAAGAGTAGGAAAGAATCAACAGATGAGTAAGTGCCACATAAGTTCTAGTTTCTACAGTACAGTATTTGACTGTAGTTTACAGTAACTGTATTTCTAAAAACATATAGAAGAGAGAAGTTTGAAGGTTCTCAACACAAAGAAACACTAACGTCCCACGATGATCACTATACAATACACGCACGAATCACACTGTGAACATGTAATTGCTTATGTCAAAAACTTAGAAAGTAAATAAAAAGAGAGAACCTTTTCTTTTAGTAAAATAAAGTTTAGAGTCAAAAGGAGGACAACTAACAATGACGGTCTTATGTCAATTCATAGAAAAAATTTTAAATAAACTTTTATGTACAGGTTTTCTCTTTAGTTTCAGAAAATCTTTGAAACCTCCTTTTCCTTGTGTCCCAATGGCATTAGCTGAAAACAAAGTTTTCATGCAGTTAATAAACTTCAATGGAAATATGGTTAAAATTGATTTAACAGTATCCTTTTTACCAACATCAAAATTCATGAATTTTTTGAAAACATTAAAATATTCCTAATAAGTGAAACTGTTTTTGGTTCACATTACAGTGTACCCTTTTGTGTGAGTCTACGAACACTGCCAAGACTTGTAGGCATTCCGTCCCCAGGGCAAGGACTAAAACCGTGGGGCAGTAGGTAAGAGTTAGTGTTGTTCTTTATCTAAGAAAAGAAAGATCTCCCCCACCTGACAAGGCGTTCATCTTATCGGGATTGTTCACAGTGAGGATCCCAATGCCACTGTCATTCTTCTGAAGGTCAATGGACCCGCCAGGAAACTGCTGGAGTGTTTTCTTTACTTCCTCTTCATGGAACCCATGAGAGGTATTATACAGAGATGTGCCTGCTTGATGGAGCAGTTTCATCCTTGACGACACAGAGGATGTTATCAAGAGACTGTTTGCCATTTCTGGAAAAGAGAAGTATGCAGTTGTCCAGATTAACAGACCTTTGTTTTTCTAACATGACGTGTTAGTAGGCAGAAATAACTATGTCACACAGGGTCCCAGCTACTCAGGACGCTGAGGCGAGAGGACCATTTGTGTCCAGGAGTTTGAGACCAGCCTGGGCAAAAAATAAAAATAGAAATGAAATAAAATTTATTCTTTCAGAGTATGGTCAGTATGGAGTTCCTTTTCTTTTACCCCCCTTCTTAAACCAAATAATTCACAAAGCGTATCATTTCACAATATCAATGAGAGATGATGACAAAATTATGGTGCATTTATTGGGATCCAATATAGAGACAGTTTTACAAAAGCACATGCTGCTGCTCTGTCCTTCATACCATTTCCTGGCTCTAGTCTTTGTCACAACAGTACTTCTTTATCTGTGAACTCTTAACTTTTGCAAAATCTAACAATAATTCAGTCCAAATGTTCCCTTGGAGACAGTCTCTAGGCAGAATGCCACAAGAGCAATCCCACTAACAGATTTGATGCTTAACATTATCCCTGCCTTCTGCAATACTTCACACAGAAAAAGCTCGGAAAGGGTCTAAGAAAAGTGGGGAAAGAGACAGGAATGTATGTGATTTTCATGTTCTCCAAATTTCTGTTATTTTCCTTAATTTACATATACAATCTGAATAATCTAATCTCTGCCCATAAGCTTTTTTGCCCTATGTGAACACTTTTGTTGATACAAAACACACACACAGAAAAACGTATAAAACATAATAGTTCAATGAATTTTTCGAGGTGAAAACATTTTAGTAAAATCACATCCAAATTAAGAGACAAAATATAACTTGAATTTCAAGAGATCCCTTGGGCCACCTTTTGGTTGCAACCCCTTAAATAAGGTAAATGACCACCTTGCCTTCTAATTACTCAAGATTAGTTCATCTGCTTTTGAAACTTACATGCGTTTAATAACATATTCTTTTATGTCTGTTTTCAACTGTAGATTTTTTGTTTTTTACATGCATTATTGTTATTACAGGTAAGAAGAGTCTGAATAGTCCATTATTTGCATTTCATTATTTGCATTATTCATCTATGTGAATATACAACAATTTATCTGTTCTAATGTTAATAGACATTTGGGTTGTTTCCAGTTTTTGGCCTTACAAATAAGGTTACTATAAATACTTTGGGCATGTGCCTTTTGGGCAATATGTACGCATTTCGATTGATACATACCTAGGACAGTGCAGTTGGTTAGCTGTTCTACAGTCCAGCGTACACTAAATGTTAAACACTGAAGAATTTGCAAGTTGGGGTATTTTAAACCAATGGTAGCTCCAAACTGATTAGTATGAAAATCCTCATTCTCTCTCTCATACACACACACGCGCGCACACACACCAAGCCAACCAACCAATACACCATCCGTCACAGAAGATGCTGCTAAAGAGTTTCCAAGATGGTCATACCAGTGTGTATTCCCATAGTGAATGTTACAAGTGCTTTGCAAC
Organism: Hystrix cristata; assembly: GCA_004026905.1. Taxonomy (NCBI): domain Eukaryota; kingdom Metazoa; phylum Chordata; class Mammalia; order Rodentia; family Hystricidae; genus Hystrix; species Hystrix cristata. The sequence continues at coordinate 27,736 of PVJO010001338.1, forward strand.
CTTATCACCTGCTACTGTTTATTTCCCCTTAACCATTCTACTAGAAGAGAGCATTTTGGTTTCATTTTGTATTTCTGTGATGTATAGAGAAGGTCACTCTCATTTGCTTATTGGTCATTTGCATATGATTTTTTTGTAAAATACCTGTTTGAAAATTTTGCCTGTTTTTTCCCTTTTTATTATTGACTTATTGGAGATTTTTATTCATCTGCCTACGCCTTTCCTAAAATCCATAAGACAACAAATCTCACATTTTTATCTCCAATTCAGAACATACGTTTGCGTATCCTTATAATCCAATCAGGATATTACAAATCTAAGTTTTTTTCAGCAGGTCTATACTATCTAAAGGATCACGTTTAAAGCTCTCTTTGATTTGGCTCATACTTACATCTTGACTCTCTTCTCTCATGACATTTCTACACAACATATATGGGATTCCAAATAACCAGAGTCCTACAAATTTACTATGCTATTTTTGTATTATTTCATCTTACCTAGAATGTCCTTTTCTCCCTCATCGACCTAGAAAATCCCCAATTATCTTTAAAAGCTGAATTTCTAAGTTTCCACCTAAAAGTGATTCACTCGCTAGAAATACTCTAACCTTTATATACCCTAGCCCACTATATTGCTAAGTTTAATTTTATTGTTCATTTTTTTTCTCAGTAGATGGTTATTTCCTGAGAGTTCTCTGAGATACATACACTGTGTCACTAGGGCCTAGTACAGTATTCAACACATAAAAGGTACTTACCAACAGGCTAGTGGAGGAAAATATGGAGGAAGTTTAGCCAAATGGAAAGAGACAAACTTGTTTCAAAGCTGTGAAAATATAAAAGGGTATGAAAAAGGTTACAATACAATATCCTCTTTCTTTTTTAAATTGCTTTACCTTCAAGTGACATTTTTGGCAAAGTGCCTCAGCACAACATTCGGTCCTGTTTAAGTAATTAAGAATACAAAGCAGGATACGATCCCCAAACAGATATACTTTATGAACTCAGGGAAAGTTTTTCGAAATATTATCTAAGGTGATTTCTAAACACAATGTTGAAGATACCAAAATATTTCTTAAATTTCCTCAAGGTGACCTAATAAAATAAAACCAATATTAGATAGTGACCTAATCGTCTGTGTAATACATTTTACAGAGCTTAACAAAAAAGGTCACAATTTTCTTAGAGAACAATATCCAAGAATAAGCTCAGTGGTAGAACACTTGCTTAGTGTTACTTTTCCTAGAAAAAAAATACTCTACCTTGCCACTCTAAGTCTTATGATGAACTGACAGCAAAGAATCAGTACTTGGTGTTATTTCCAAGAAAAACAAGTGCCCTAACTTGCCATCCTAAGTCCTGTGGTGGAACCTACTTTCAACTGCCATAACTTTATTCTTTTCCATAATGGTACAATCTTTACAGATTTACTCTGTACTCTCCCTGCCTTCAAAAAAGTCACCAGATGTCTGTGGCTGTAGGTACGGAGTAAAGAATACCGAAAGCACTAGGTGACCCACTTAGAATTCTGTTTAATTCCAGGTCCACTTGTTAAAAAGAAACATTAAATAACCAAGGAAAGTAGTCAAACACTTTGAACATCTTAATCTTTGCCAATTCTAGACTCCTTTCCCAAAACCGATGGAGTATCCTCACTTGTATAAATCTTCCCATTCCATCAACAGTCCTAGCTACCAAATTTGAAAAATGATAGACTTAAGATAATTACTGATTCTATTGGTACTACCTGATTTTAAGGTACCAACGGCCTCTTGAAGACCCAGAACTCTATAAGGAATGACCATTAAATGTGGCCTCCCAACACCATATAACATTACTACAAATACTTAATAATGTTATTAACTAAACAAATGACTTACTTAACATGATTTTTCTGCAAATATTATTTTCATTCATTGGCTATTTTACCCCTTATTTACCTTATCCCTTTACCTAGGATAGTTCCATTCCCCAAACTGCAGCCTGATGAAAAGACCTATTTTCCTGCTTTTCCAGGAGGAGTAAAAAGTCTGACTATGGAAAGGAGGCTTTCAGTAACTGTGGTCAAGAGTTATCTAAGATCATTAGAAAAAAAGCTATTCAAGTCAAATAAACTACATTCTGCATGACAAATGCTTTTGTTCAGAAATGTGTTGTACTCAAACACATACAACTACATTGTTAAATATTTCAGATAATTTTAAAATACATCAGTTTATTCTCAGATACTGCATTACACCCAGGTCTCTTAATCACACCATTAGAAGTACAAATCTATTCAGCCAATCCAACAGAAAATAAGTATATTTAAAGTAAGGGTTCTCTTAGGACTTGAGCAGGACCCAAAGAATGAACATGGGGAAAAATAAAATGATTAAAGGCCGAAAATTCAAGTCTATGAGAAGTGTAATTACCAATTAGAAGTATGAAGTCTTTATTAAAAAAAAAAAAAAAGATTTTGGAGGCTTCCTCAGTAATCACCCAAATGCAAACACCAAGTTGCCCCAAGATCACTTTTAGTTTAGGTTTCTCTGTGGAAGAACCTAAACTAAAAATTTCAGCATTCATTTAGAAATGACAAGCAACGGGGACTTGACACAAATTAGCTAACCAGACCTATATTCTCGCGACAGGATATATTTATGCTGAAATTTGTTTACAAGCTCCGTTCATATTCATCTCTCTCCGTCCCCAACCATTTTCTTTTTCACTTCTGTTTTCACTCTACCCAGACCCAGTCCGTAGTCAAGGTCTGTGGGAAGAATACGGAGATATGCCAAGTCACGTCATTCAAAGTAAGTTCTGAAGACAAATTTTGAAGATACATATATAACTAGGTTAGTATTAAAATATTTTTTAAATGGACAGTATTTTTATTACATTATCCAAAGCAGGTATAGCTACAAGTTTATCTATATTTTTAAAAAAATAAAAAGAGTTGATCAGTTGCTTAGCAAATGGGCCGTGAAGGAGACTACACTTCTGTGTAGGTTTTTATGGCTAAGAAATTCATATAAGGGGATCTAGGAGTACTTATTAAGAGATTATTTTAAAGCAATTCAATGGGCTGAATTCCTGTTTTGGAGAGAAATATATCATCTTTATGCTCACAGAAGTATTCAGTTTCATCAGGAAAACAAAATATGCACACATAAAGCAAAATAATTCAAATACAATCGGCCCTCTACAGCCACAGGTTCTGCGGTCATTGATTCAACTAATCCCAGATGGAAAAAAATTATATCTGGACTGAACATGTACAACTATTTTTCTTGCATTAGTCCCCAAACAATACAGTTTAAGAACTATTTACACTGGTATTATAAGTAATATAGCGGTGATTTAAAGTATACAGGACGCTGTGCTTGGTTGTATGCGAATACTGTACCATTTTACAAAAGGGACTAGAGTATCTGTAAGAGTCTTAGAATCGTTCTAAGGAAAAACTATCCAATTGAAAATAGTTTCTCTTTTCATTAAGCTCTATTAGAGACTTGCATTGGTTTATTTCCCTTGATTCTTTCTAATTTTTGGAGTTCTAACAATAAAAAAAAAAAAATTCAGGCAACATACCAGCTCTGCTAGATCTACAGAGGAATAACTAAAGGAAAAGAAATTCAGATCGTCTTTTTAATTTTACTTGGTATTTCCATCTGGCCAAGCTAGTAGTAGAGGGAGACCTTAAAATACTCTAGTTTTACATGTTTTCTGAGTATTACTTCTTCCAAAGATCATGTTAGAAGTAACTTATTACGGCATGAAAAGTACATCGTCCTAAACCCCACCCCTAAACAAATTTAGAAAATAAACAGAAATAAGGCTGCATGATGATTTGAATGGTTTTGTACCCTCCAAACTCACTGAAAATTACTTCCGGTTCAATAGTATTGGGAAGTGTGGCTTTTGGAGGATGACTGAGCACTATGGGCTCCACACTCACGCTCTGGTGAGGTGTGCTTACAAAGGGACTTGATGGAGTTTGTCCCTCATGCCCTTCTGTCTGCTACCATGTGACAACACAGCATTCCTCTCCTATAAGCACAAGCATTGGAGACGCCATCTTGGAAGCACAGGACAGCCCTCAGCAGGTGCCAGCATCTGACTCTTGGACTTTGCAGCCTCCAGAACTATGAGAAACAAGTCCTGTATTTTTGTTTTTACTCCTAAGACTAGGCCTCATTATTTTGCTCTCAGCTCCTAGACTCAGATGATCACTCCTAAGTGGCTGGGACTACAGGTGTGTGTTATCATGCCTGGCAATTTCTGTTCTTTATAACTTACCCAATTGTAGCAGCACAGGACAGACTAGACTATGTCAGGCCCTTATTTCTGTTATATAATTAAAACTTTTAAGGTTAAATAGGTACAGAACTAAATGATGCAGAATATGATTTTCATTGTAGAGGTACTACAGTAGTACAGTAGCTATCGTTTCCTAAAGATTTACAACACAGAAAAAAATTAGTTCACTGTTTGATTTCGAAGAAATGTAAGTCCGGGAAGTAAAACTTGGTGTTATAGTTGGCCAAAGAAGGTTGTCTTTATAACTAGGCTCTCTCAGCCCGCCACAGGGCCACCGCAAGTCCACTGGCCCTAGATTCCCGGGTTTCTGCTTCCTTTCAGAAAGGGGGACAAGGATGCACTGTTTGGTTATATTAATGTTTATACATAAAATTATGCATACAACATACCCCCCCCTTCTCTCCCCCCCCCACTTCTGCCGGTCTTCCACTCCAACAAAGCCACACAGAGCAAGACTCAGGGTTCCTCAGACCTCTTTCTAGTCTCAGGAACCACCTGCTCTCAAGATTACTTACCAGCACAGTTCACAAAGCCGGAAGGCCTACATGCTCAGAGTCAAACACAGTCTCCCCGGCAGTTTGTTTTTTATGTGGACTCTGTATTCGGTACATGTTTTACTTGGGGGATAATCAAATGTGAAGAGACAACCGAATGGAGAAAAGTAATTGGGTGGAGCTCTGCTCTTCTCCACACTGATCAAGACTTTAAACAAAAATGCTAAAGAAACTTGATAAAGACTTAGAGGGCCATTTAGTAAACTAAATCTGCCTGTGTCTTTCATAATGCTCTTGCTTAGGGAAAAGAACAAGGAATTAAACTAGAAAATGAGGAGTAAAGCCTTATAACAATAAACAACTTATCTTCTGCTCCATTTGTAAGGGGTCTGTCTGTTCTGTCTTTATGCACTGCCTTTTCTCCAACATCCAATTATACCACAGTAATTAATATGAATGTCACTAGATCTTCATCTCCTTATCCCTAAGTCATTAAACACGTATCTACATAACAATAATCCTTGGCCTTGTTAGATAGCTTTTTAAAAATTTTATTAGTACATGTCTGGAGTACCTGACATTTATAGTCAGTCACCTTAGAGAGTAGGTACATGTACTTAACATGTCTTGATTCTTTTTATTTCCCTTCCCTCCCCACCCACCTTCCTCCTTCCACCTCTAGATCCTATTTTCCCATTTTCATTATTGTTGTTTTGTTTTGAGTTCATGTTTACAATATAATGATTAAATCATTGTATTTGGCACATGACGCATCTTAAATTTATGCCTCCCCAACCTTGGTCTCTTGGACCCTTTCCCACATGCAAAAGATCTAATGTCCCTAGTTTTGTTTTTTTTTTTTTTTTCCATTAATCTTGTGTTTTGCTCTTTATTTGTACTTTGCATCACTCAAATGAGAGGAACAATATGGCAGGTAAGCACATGTGTCTTATTTATCTCACTTAATATTATGTTTTCAAAGTATATCTATTTTCCTACAAATGTCTCTAATTTATTCTCCTTTATAATCTTTGATCTACCTTTGATCTCTCTCTCAAATGCAGATTTCTCTTAGGAAAGCTTATTCTTTCAGGTATTCTTTTCTAATATTTTTCTTCCTTTTTCCTCTCATTCTTACTCCTCTCACTATCCTCCCTCTTTTTCCCCCTTCGCTCAGATTTTCTTGCATGTAATAGCACAGTACTAGAAAAACCCAAGACCACTGCATAGGTCAGCTACACTTGCTGGTTTAAAATTAAGAAGTTCAATTCTAAAAATTTAATTTGACAATAACCTATTATTTATGTACTCATTCCAATTCTAAAATCCAGAGACTAAAGGACATAAGAACTCAGTGCTGAACAGACAAAGTGTTAGCCATCACTCAGTTGTAGAATTCAAGTAAGCAAAGTTTTAGATTCTATATAAGCAATTGGATAAACAATCTATACTTGAGTTTGTCTCAGAATTACAATATAATGAAAAGGCTCTGAGGCATGTAAAATTTTATAACTTTCTTCATGGCAAAAATGCTTAAATCTGTTGTCCAGGTTGCCTGGCTGTTCTACTACATAGCAGTTTCAGGCCAGGTGAGTAAACTTTCTGCCAAGCTGCTGGAAAGGGGGAAGAAAGAAAACCTTGTCTGACCGTCTGAGACCAAAGGTTTCACTCTCCAATTTGTTTGTTTTGAAGTTTAACAAAGGTAATAAAATAACTCAGTGAACAGAGAATACGCCAGTTGCTGGACTAACAGTCCCCACCTGTTTATCCATTATTTTGGAATAATTCAGAATCCATATGTAACAAGAAAACAATTAGGTTAAAGCTGATAGTAACCGAGAAAAAAAAAATCAGAAGTATGTGACTTTGGACTGCCAAATACAGAGTGTTTCTCAAGTCTCGATTTGATTTTATGCTGTTATTGCACAAATTACCTTTCAAGTTGTTACATGCCACTTGCACACTATTTCCACATCCAGCCCAAAATGAGTAACTTTCAGTTCTTCAAATCCTTCAGATTTCTTGCTATTCCAAGCCTTGGGATATGCAATCTTTCTATGTGTTTCACTTTGTTCTTCCTCAGAGTAACTCCAAGTCATATCCTCTAACAGCCTAGACTACACCAAGCCCTCTTCCGTGTGCACTCATATCCATAGCCCTTATAACCCTCGCTCATTGCCCTAATTACTCCTTTAACAAAATTGTCTCACTAACTTCAGCTGCAAGAGGGCATCTGCAATACCTAGACCAGTGTCTGACAAACAGTAATTGCAAATAATGATTTTCTGAAAGACTAAATTCCACACAAGGATTTAGGAATCTAGCCACAAACCAACTCCCCATTTATCCTGTTAATTTTCTCATCACTCACCCACTGCAACTCCAGGCGCTCTCCACAACCCGGTTTCCCTCACTGAAATGCTAATCTCTGTGCTCCAACAGATTACTATCACCTGTCAGCTCAGTGTCAGGATCAGATGTTTGATATCCAAGCACCTCCTCCAGATTTCACAATCAGACTTCTTCCTCCACACGTACCTCCACCACGAGTGCTAGGTCTTCACAAGAAGGAGTCTTCCGTTATTCCTGCAGCAACAAATGCTATAATTAGGCTCTAAAACGTGGAATCAGATGGCCTCTTGGTCCTTATCAGACTTTTTAACTTACGGTTTTAATAATATCCTATATCCTCGCATATGTGCATAGTGTTAAAAGGACTGCAGCACAGAAAAAATGTGCTGAAAGAAATGAAGGAACCCACACCAAGACCTGTGTTGCTCAGTTTTTAAGACGTTGGTGGCATGAAACAAAAGATATAGAACGTTTTAAGCAACAGAATACATAGGTAGAGAATTCTAGAGAACCTGGGGAGCATTACCTAAGTTAGCACAGAGACTTCAAAAGATTCTGAGATTAAAGGAGCGTACTGGAATCACAGCTCCTCACCTCTTTCCCCACGGCCCTGGGGCGCCGGCCTCCGCAGCCTTCCACTCGGGGTCCGCCATCCCTCGCTAAGCAGACGGCAGAGCGCCTGCGCGAGAGCTTCGCAGCGTGCCGGCCGCACGGACGGGCGGCTTTGCGCTCGGACAGACGCTAGTGTCCACTCCACGGCGATATTGCACAATTGCGTTCCCAAGGACCAAGTTCATCCTACAGTCAACCCGCGGGAGCTCCGAGCTGAGGGGCCCTGCAGAGCTACTTCCGCTTTCCGGAGACCCTCTTCCGCCCCGCTGCACCCACTCCCGCCTCCCGACGGCTCCCTGCGCACGCTCGGCTCCGCCCCCTCAGCGCCCTCCGGAGCGCGTCCCCCGGGTCCTTGCGGGCCCAGAAGCTCCGCCCCCTGCGCAGACGCCGCTTTCCCGCGCTGCTGCGCTTCGCGCCCCTGGTGGACGCCGGGTGGTCCCCGCGCTGGGTCCGCCCGCTGGCTTGCAGCGAGCTGGCGCTGAGGAAGCGAGGCTGCTGAATCCTGTTCCGCTGTAAACCTGGGGAGAAGGGCAGGGAAGCCCGTTTAGGGGGTGAGAAACATACCCACTGCCGTTCCTTTTTGGAAGTCAGCGTAACTGAGGAGAGAATGGGTATTTTGTCATTTTTTTTTAAATACAGTATTCCGTATATATCCTGAATATGGTGTCTTTTTAAAGCTCAAAATCCTGGGCCAATACGAATTTATGGCACATCAATAAGGGCTCTGAAGACAGCGGAAAGGGGAGGTTTGCACCAGGTCCGACTCCTCTTGGCGCAGGAGCTGAGATTAGGTCTTATGGGGTTGATGTCAGCCAGGAATACATCTGGACAGTGGATGAGGCTGTGCAAAGAGATTTTATCCAGTAACGCCCAACGGTAGTGTTATGGGGTAGGTTCTGATATTCTCGGGTTCTTCTGCTCCTTAAACAAAGAATTGAATCATGGGGCACAAAAAGTAGTTCTCAAGTTTTATTTAAAATTATAGAGAAAAGAAGAAAAGGAAAGTTGAACATAACAATAGATACAGCAAAATGCATACTGCGCCTAAAAGGCACGGTAGGGGTCACCACAAAAAAGGCGTGATAGCCTTCATGCTGGGTATGCAGATACCGTCTTCCCATGGGAGAAGGGACAGCTCTCTCCCTGGCAGAGCGCTTGTTTTTAGTGTTGCTTCTATTTATAGAATGGAGTTCCCATGCAAACTCTTGAGAACTCCCTACAATCCACGTGAGAGGGCTGGTGCTTAAAAATGGCTCTGGGGCTGACATCAGGTCCAGGCCATTCCCTCAGATCACATTCCCTTGCCAGCCAGCCTTAGCCAGGCCCTATCCCTACTTCACTAGGGGGAAAGAGCTGAATTTATTGTGAATCCTGGAGGGGCAACTTTTTTTAAAGGAAGTGGGAAGGAGGAGGAATGTAGACGCTCAGTCACGTGAGACCTGAAAAGGTAGAGAGGGTTGGTTGGTGTACATGTGATGAGCCTAGCAGTGTTTGTTGGCTGCCTGCTTCAGAAAATGGAAGAGAGAGGCCAGGGCCTTCTTGAATACAGTTCAGAGGTACGGCCTTCAGGTCCTTGAGGGAGAACTTCTGAGTTGGAAGAGATGTGTAAACCCATCCTAGTAACTGTGCTAGGAGGGAGTTTAAGAGCCTTTCATCACTTTTGTGTTGGTTAAAACAATGAGTTGAGCTTGCTCAGGCAGCCATTCCAGGGGTGGTGGGGTCATGCTAGGCACGTGGCCTTCTGCTGCCAGAAGCATGCTGGAGTTTGGTCAGGGGACAGAGTGCAGGGATTTGGATGGAGTCATCATGTCCCCAGAAGTCTGCAGTTGTTATAGATAAATTTGAATAAGTACCTTACAGACATTTGTCCTTTAACAACTGAATTCTGTTCCTCCAAATGAATCAGATTTATCACCTGAGAAATTGTTGGAAGCAAATAGTCTTGAGAAATGAGCCCAATAGAAAGAATGCACTGATAAATTTTTTTGGCCCTTTGCCAACAGTTCTCAGAAGACCTTGGGCCAGATCACCCCCTTCTGCATCAAAACATGCAAACCATGTATTTTTTTGATATCTTGAGGCAAAACAGGCAACTTTATCCAAAACATGTCAGGTAGTTTATTTTTCCCCCGTATCAGACATTGTAGAAATAATACATATGTTGGAGACATTTATTTTTTTCATGAATGCAGTGTTTATTTGCACAACATGCTTAGTGAATGTGACTAAAATACAATAGGCTACAGGGATTCATTTCATGACCAAGTTCCGTTCTCATGGCTAGGTAGTTAAATGAATTGGTCGCTCAACATAGAATCGTATATACTATGTACATTACAGTATTCAGAACAAAGAAATGGTCAGAGGAACGTGCAACTTGATGACTTTGCTTTTATTTCTATAACTCCTACATGCAGTACTTTTTTTTTGCCTTTTTTTTGGTGCCAGTGTATATCAATATATAGTCCTGTACTGTACAGTACAATCAGCAAAAGTTATGACCATCTTTTTTTTGTACAGCGCTGTACAACTTGTTCATAGAGCCTCAGTATCTTTTTAGTACGATACACTTTGTACAGTACTATAATTTATGCTGATTGTAGTGTACAGTACAGGACAATCTGTTCTGTTATACATTATAATACTGCATGTAGGAGTTATACAAATAAAAGCAAAGTCATCAAGTTGGAGTTTCCTCTGACCATTTCTTTGTTCTGAATACTGTAATGTACATACTATATATGATTCCTCATTGAGCGACCAATTAATTCATTTAACTACCTAGTCACAGGAATGGAATTCGGTTGTCAAACGAGGAATGTCTGTACTCTTCTGGTTCTTCCTGCTCTCTCTTTATTCCAGGTGCCATGATGTGAGCTGCTTGCCTCCACCTGCCCTTCAGCCATGAAGTTTATGCCTTGGGCCCAATCAACCTAAGGATAAAAACTCTGAAACCATGCGCCATAAGCCTTAAGCCTTCATCCTTTAAATTGTTCTTGCCTGGTATTTTGAACCAACAGCAGAAAAGCAACTAATATAGTCACTGATATATTATACTACAGGCTTCTAAGTTTAGCAGCTGTGGCTAGTAAGTACAGCCTTTGTAACCTTTGTTCTGTGTGTGTGTGTGTGTGTGTGTGTGTGTGTGTGTGTGTAGCTCCCTGATACTCTCTCTTTAAAGTAAATAGAAAACAAAGTGTAGGGATGATACCATCTGATCTCTTGTCTTTTTTGCAAGTATTTTATTAGTTGCCTGTTTTCAGAAAATTTACCAAAAAGTTGAGAAAAAATGTTTAAAAAGAGATTAAAAACTATCAAAAGAGACCCAAGTACATTAGTAATTTGAAGGAGGGAAAAGCTCTGCATCTGGTAAAAATTCAGGGAAGATAACACACAAGAAGACATTTTTCAGGACTGATACTAACAACAACAACAATAAAAAACAGCATTTTTTTTTTCTGCTTCTGTATAAGTAGTGCCTATTGAGCCACAGCTGCCTGAGAGTTTGGGACACACTCAAGAGTGAAGTGTGGGCCCGCAGAGGAATGAGACACATCATGGCCAGAGCTGGGCATCCTTCAGGGGATGTCTCCGAGGCGGGCGACCTAGGATGTGTGCCCTCACTGTGAGGTCACTGTGCCAGCCGTCTACATATGCGGGAGATTGAGATATGTTGCTCACCAATAGCGCTGCTTCCTTGGGGGTGGAGGAAGCACAATTTACAGGTGAAAAAGACAGATCCAAAGCCCTGATTTACAAACGTATTGTCTTTATGACCTTTAGTTGTTTTGTTTTTTATTTTTGAGTAAGTTTCCTGGAAGGGAAAAAGGCTTGAGTAACTACTGTGGCTTGAAGCTGAAGTTAAGTATACTTTCAGAACATCAATTTCTTTGTCTCCTTCTTACCTGGTTTTTAATTGTTTTATCCTGACTCACCCACCCACACCCACCCCAACTCTGGTACCTTATTCTTAAGGGCGTGCAGAAAGCCTGACACTCTGACTTCACGTAACTTCTTCGGGCTGGGAGGGGTATTGATCCTACCTAGCCAAGGACCAACAGTCTCATCCTGACTGACCTCATCTAGAGAAGACAGGAATATCATGTTCTGTGTCTCGAAGAGCCATCATTTTTCAGTAGTCTGAAAAAGAGGGCAAGGGCATAGGAGACATTAGCCTACAACAACTACAGATCATGCAAAGTAAAAAATTTCAATGCAGTATCATAGCTAGAGAGATGTTAAATTTTTTCTCCCTCAGATTGTTTTAGGAACCAGCATGTGAGCCACTCACTGAAGCTTATGGCAGAGTCTGATGTTGCACCAATCTGTGAATGTAGGTCTTGTAATGCAGAAGACACATTCAAGTTGTCAGGAATGGACACACGACATTCCATTTTGATAATGGCACAGGTTCCACCTTGTTTTGCTGTTAGAATACTTGCAGATATTTGATTTTGTAGAATGGCTTTTCTCATCATTTTTACCTTTGAATTTAGTGATGAAATATCCTCTGTAGTGTTACTTAAGGCCTTTTGTGTATAGTCAGCAAGAGACTTAATGTGTTTCATTACAACTTTAAATTCTATTTGGGAAATAAAAATAGAAGCCAGATGATTATACCAGTGAAAAACTGATCCGTTTCATCAATGCCGCAATACTGGGAGGTTAGCTGGTTGATCTGTGGTTTTAACCCTGCACTCTTGGACCTATGAGTACCTAATGTACATCTTCCCATCTATCCTAGAGGCAATGAAAGCCATAGGTCTGTGCCACAGAGCCACTGGGTACCACTGGGGCTGCCATTTTATTCCAGCTCTTGCCCTCTAGTCAGTAGCAAACTAGTCAGTAAAAGAATAGTGTGAGTATAGTCCTGATTGGATTGATTTCTAGTTTCATTGCATTATGATCTGATAATAAGCATGGGGTTATTTTGATTCTTTCGAATTAACTCAAGCATCTTTTACGGGCATGTACATGGTTTATTTTGGAGAAACTCCCATGTGCTGCTGAGAAGAATGTGCATTCTGTTGATTTTGAATGCAACACTCTGTAGATATGTATTAGGTCTATTTTTCAAAGGTTTAGTTCAACACTGATATTTCTTTGTTGAACTTTTGTATAGTTGATCTGTTCATTTGTGACAGTGGGGTACCAAGTTCCCCCATTACAATTGTACTGGTGTTTATCCAATTTTTTTTGTCCATTATTGTTCATTTTATGAAGGTAGGTGTGCCCATGGCTAGCTGTAAGCCTTTGGTACCGCCCCAAGATCCAACTGCCTTGGTTAATTTGGGAGGGAAGGATGCAGTGCAGTTAGCCCAGTAACCAAGTTCTCTGGGAATGTGCTCTAGTATTGTTAATTCACAGAGAAATAGTGACAGTTATGCAACCCTGTTAAAATTGAGCAAATCAACTACAGTATTATTGATCTAGACAAAACGGACATTAACATACCATAAGAACTAATTATCTATCATCCTTAATCCTAGAGAAGAAATTCACAATTATGGTGTAAACATTAAGACAGCCCTGGTATTGACTTACAGTCAGTGTGTACTAACTGCAACAGCTATATCTCCACTAATGGTAGAAAAGGACTCAACAGTAATTTTACAGACGTAACTATCAAAAGATTAAGAAAGCTTTATGGTTGTACTATTAAAGTTATATGACTTGGGAGTGGCAGAATGTAAGAGGAAAAATTTGAAACTTTACATGATCCAAGAAGGAGGAAAGAGAAGTTGTCCGAAGGATCTTATGGGGAAGTAGAAGAGTGTTTATAGATTAGGTAAAGGTAATAGAAAAACTGACCAGAAATAGAAGATAAAAGAAAAAAATATGGAAAAAAAGAAAGAAATTATATAGGGCATAAAAATAAGAGGAAAAATGAGGGGAGGAAAATTAAAGGAAAAAAAAGAAGAAAAAAGAGATAAGCAAGGAAGAAAGACGAAGGAAATTTCCTAAGTTCCAGTATAATGGTTAAGAAAGGAGGAAAAGAGGAAAAAAGAAAAAGTAAAACAAAAACACTAAAATCAATGCACATGCCCACAGAAACAGAAACAAAAAGCCAAAAAAAAAAAAAAAACCCAGAAAAATAAATTTCTCTATGAGTTCAAATGTGTATTTTTCTTCTAGGATATTCAATTTTTGAAGTGTCCAAGTCATTTCCCTGCTCATGCTGTTAGATAAAGAAGGCAATCAGACCCCAGATTCATGCTGGACACAGGTGCCACCAACCAGCAGTAGAATTAGGGCAGCGGTCCTAGTTCTGGGATTGTCAAATCTACAGCAATTCAGGCTGAGTCGGCCTCTAGCTGGGGAGGTAGAACCTGTGTCCTTTAGCTTCAACTCCTTAGGTGGTCTCTTGTCAGGCTTACTATGGCCCCCTGACCAAGGCTGTCCCTCACCTAGTTGCTGTGGGAACATAACATTGAGAACCCTAAAGCTACTCTGAGTCATGAGTTTCAACAGTCAACCCCTCCCTGGAGTGGAGTCCAACCAGGCACTCTAGGAGCAAGGCAGGCACTTTGGCTGGAGTCGCTCACCAGCTGTTCCAGCTCACAGCATCCACTGGTCCATTCCACTGCTGCATTTCTTCTGGAAGCCCTCTGGAGTCTCCTGCTTTCACTTTGTCTCTGTAGATCACTTTCTTAGAAGCTACAACCTGGGAGCCAGGGAGAAAACACAGATCATTCCTTTCCTTTTCTGCATTGTGTTCTGCCTTTTCAATTTCTCTGTAGGTTTTAATTTTCCTTTAGATCCTTCTTGGTTTCCAGGTATCTACTTCCTTTTTTTTCTTCTTTTTCTTCTTCTTCTTGTTCAAATTGTTACTTTCCATTGTCTGCATTCTAAATCTCAGAGAGGCTGAGTTTGTTGCTTACCACTCTGCCATTTTCCCAGAAGTTTCTGGTCTCAATACTTTCAACTGCTACTTTCCATTTGAGTCTATTAAAATAGTTTATGTCTTTTGATTGTCTGTCTCTGACAGTTATTTTTATCACATAATTCTTTAAGCATGTTTTCATTTAGTTCTTTGCACTCATTTATCATAGTTGCTTTAAAGTCTGCTATGGTCAACATCTGGAACCCTCGGAGGAGATATTTAGTGCCTGATTTTCTTGTCATTCCTGTTAATGCACGTGTGGACCAGCCATTCTTGTTTTTTGGCATATCTCACTTTAACAAACTAAGCATTTAGAAACTAAGCATTTAGAAAGCATTTATTATGGCGACTGTGAATATCATTCTCAGCCACTCTAATACTTTTTGTCTGTTTATTTGTTTATCTGCTGCTGTTACTGTTTAATGGGAAGTTTTGATGCTGCATTTCAGAGAATCTAAACTTGAGCATGGGAACACTCACCTGGATGGGACTGCTTTAGCAGGTTTGATTTTGACTGTTTTATTTCCCTGACAATACTCCAATATTAGACTTCTTGAATTGCTTACTGATCACTGTATTATAGTTTTACAATGCTCTTAGATATAAATTGTTCCATTGTTTAATGCAGTTAAATCTGGTCATCATTTTAGAGGGAATTTGAGGATTTCCCTGCCCCAGGAAGTGATTTTCTTTGACATCTCTTTCCTTTGTCCATTTTGGTAAAGGGGTAGTGAACTTTTTGCCTTATTGCTTTCATTGCCTACAAATGTTGCAGTTGATTTTAAGAGCACATAGTAGCTTGAATTTCCCTATACTCTGTTTGACATAAGTTAGTTCCATAATGGGAAAATTCAAATCTTTTTGTTCTAAAAGTCGTCCCATCTTTGTGAGAAAAAACTTCTTATTCATGGGGTGGTGGTGGAGAATTCCCCATGGATGTCAATTATCCTTTACAATGAGAGTTCCAGGTAGAGTCTTTAGCCTCTGGTCCTTTTGGCTTACCTCCTCAGCATAGCATCTGTATGGTACACGTGAGCTAGAGTGTGAATAATCAAAACATCATTCTTCTCAGCCAAGTACACATGTAGTGGAGCCTCTGCATTAAGGGGGGGAGTAGTAGAAAAAGAGTAGCCTCTAACCTCTCATGCAGTCACCTAGAATTTAATCTTTGCAAAATATACTTGACATGTTTGATAAAGGTTGGCATCCTGCCCTTTGCCAGGCACCTAGGGGGACCGGGAATCTGTGCCTTGGGCTGTGTCTGTCTAGAGTGAAACTCTGTTGATACTGAGCTGAGAGAGTGAAGAAACATGTTGTGATTCAAATACCCCAAGTTTTCTTCTTTCTTACTGGGCTTCAGTAGATTTTCTTGAATAAACATTTACTTATTGTATGCTTTTATGCCATTTTACATATTCTTTAAGTACTTATGTTTATAAAAGTTTTCTTACACAATCGTGCTTGCTTTTCTATGAATTGAGCCTCCTGTTATCATTTCAGCAGCAGAACTCTTGAAATTTGTGACTTTTGAGAGGATAGCTTTAATTGAGGTAGGAATAAAAGAATAAAAATTCATGCACCATGTACTACACTAAAATAAAAATGGATCAAAGATCTAAATGTTAAAACAGAAGCATTAAATCTGCCAGAAGATAGAATATATAAAACTCCTGAAGATATGGCAAAGGCTTTATGACCAAAACCCAGGTCACACAGGAAATATTACAAAGAATTGATTACTGGCATCTCATTGTACTGAAAAGCTTTTTACACCACAAAAGAAACCATCAATAGGTTGAAGAGACAATACACAGAAAGGGAAAAAATTTTACCAGCTATTCCTCAGACAAAAGACTAATATCTAGAATATATACAGAACTCAAAAAAAAAAAAATAGACCCCCCCCCCCGATTTAATGAACTAATCCAAAAATGGGCATCTGAAATGAATAGATATTTTTCGGGTGAAGAGGTACAAAGGCCAAATAAATATATGAAAAAATGGTCAACATCACTAGTCTTTCAAGAAATGAAATAACAACAACCCCAAGATTCCATCTCATTCCAGAAAGAATGACTATTACCAAGAAATCAACCAATAACAAATGCTGCCCAATAACAGGCTGCGAGGAAAAAGGAACTCTTCTCCACTGTTGGTGGGAGTGTAAATTTGTACAACCAATATGGAAATCGGTATGGATATTCCTCAAAAAGCTAAAACTAGAGCTGGGGATTTAGCTCAGTGGTCAGAGTGCTTGCCTTGCAAGTGCAAGGCCCTGAGTTTGATCTCCAGCACCCCCCCCCCAAAAAAAGTAAAACTAGAGGTTTGATTTGACCCAGCTATTCACCTTCTTGGTATCTTGGAGACAAAGCTTGTGTAAATGGGGAGGGGAAGAAGGGTTGAGGGGAGGGCGGGGAAATGGGAATAAAAAACGTATTGTAATGTGTTATGTAGAGGTACAAATTCCCTAAGATGAATCTAACAAATATGTATTACAAATATGTACTAATAAAAAGAATAAAGTTTAAAAATATGCAATTTTTGGTCATCCTGTATGTAAATGATTGGACTGGTAACTAGTTAAATAAAAGTATTCTTAGTCACTTTCTCATCATTGGGACACAATATCTGACATCCACAACTTAAAGATGGAAAGATTTATTTTGGCTCGCAGTTTGTAGAAGTTTCAGTCCACAGTCTGCTGGCTCCAAAGCACGACAGCAGGGCAGAAGAGAAACAGCTCATGGCACGGCAGAGGGAAGCAGAGGGCAATCAGTGGAGGAGAGATATAGACCCTAACAGGCTACGCCCCCAGTGCCCCACCTCCTCCAACCAGGCTTCACCTTCCAACATCATCACATTTAACTGTCAACTCGTCAGTGGACTAATCCACTGATGACTATCATGCTTCCATGATCCTGTCACCTCAGAAGGCCTCACCTACTAGTGCATGAGGCTTTGGGGACATCAAGATATAAACCATAACAACATCTCTTTTTATAGCCTTTGGATTTTAATATTCAAAGTAGACAATGAAAGATCTTTTTTTTGCTAAGAAACACATAAAAGGTAGAAAGGTTTTACACTTACTAAAGGTATTAAAGGTAGGAAAAGAAATACAGTCTTCAGAGTGCAAAGTGGGCCACTGAAAGAGCTCGTAGGGGCCATGGAAGATCTTGATGGCTGCTTGTCAAATTAAAAAAATAAATAAAAAAGAAAGATCTTGATGAAGAGGAAATATGAATTTTTTCCAAGTAAATGAAGGGTGAGAGAATTGAAGTCATTGTGCAATTTTTGATGAAGAGAAAGGTGTGACAAAATGTACTTTAAAATAAAACCAGAGACAATAAGATCAATTATGGGAACTGGAATTAAACATTAGAATTTCCTAATGTCATTATTTTCCTCCCCCAGAACCAGACTTGCAAAGACCTTACTGAAAGTCACTAGAAACACAGCTGAGGCGATACAGCAAAGTGAAGGAAATGCCACTAAGAAAACTCCTCTAATAGGCAAATGAAGACTAATCCCATGGGCAACTCTGGAGAGCAGTGCAAAACAAGTAAACAAATCTCATCCAGGGAATGATGAGGACTGGAGAATACACGATGTGATTGAACAAGATGGTGAACGTTTAAATTTTTCAACAATTCTTACAATAAGAGACACATTGCCATCAACCTCTCTGAAGATACTCCCTTTCACTTCGAAGCACACTTATCCCACCATTCTTGCAGCTATCTGAAGCAGTTCTAGAAGTTCTCTTTCCTGAGTGTCATTAGTTGCGCTATTGTGACTGCCTCCATGTCCTGAATAGGAAAGAAACAGAAGTCCCACAGTACCGGTGCTGGGGAACAAGGCAGATGAGGACACACGGTAATGTTTATATGAGACTGCTTTCCCCCTGGATGGCATTCAGTAGCATCATGAATCATGTGTTGTCACATTTCGTAAAAACCCTCATGAAAGAAGACTTCCAGACTGCTTCAGAAAAGTGGCAAAAATGATAGGATAAGTGTGTTCAAAACAAGGGGAAGGGAGAATTTTGAGGGGGGTTCATGGTAGTGTGTTTGTTACTGTCATAAATTATTTTAGTTTAAACATTCAACTTATATTGTGATAACACTTTGTACATGCCCACACCAGAGCTATTGGTTAGGATCTATCACTAGGGACTAACAGCGTGCAGGCACATCTGGCTTGCTGTCCTCTCCAGGAAAATCTGAGGGTAGCTCCCTAATTAAAAATGCAGTAATTAGCTGTCAAAAAAAAAAAAAAAACCATGTTAATATGTATGCAAGTTATAGTTCTGAGCAGCACATTGAAAGTGCCTTTTTTGGGAGGGTAAGGGTGCTGGGGATCAAACTCAGGGCCTTGCATTTGCTAGGCAAGTTCTCTACCACTTAAACTAAATCCCCAACCCCTGAAGGTACCTTCTTTACTGTGGAGGTATCTTGCTCTTTCCCCCACCCCTACCCAAAGTTCTGATTTGGGGAGTGTGGAGAAGAGGGTCAGAGAAGAAGAATATCATAAGGATATTCCAGCTATAAACAGTCTCAGTTCATTAGTGAAGGACCATACATATTAAGTGAAAAAAAAAAAAAAAAAACTTTCCACTGGGCCTACAAGGGGCCAGAGAACTGAGAGACTAGAGAGGAGGAAAAAAAAGTTTTAAGGTTTCTGGAGAATATGACTATGATTCAATAAGAAACATGTTAAAAGATTTTTGAAATAGAAGTGAAAATTAAAGGAATTCTGTATAACCCCAAAAGCACTGTCTTGGGCCATTCAGTAACACTGAGCGTTCTGGGGAAAAGAAACGAAATTGTGAGAGTATGACTTATCAAATTTTGTGCACAGATTTTTAAGTTGGTGGAAGGTTAATACGTCCACAGATTGAAAGATACTAAGATGAAGTACCGCACTGAAACGTGTGAACTGGAGATTAGGTCAAACAGACAAAAGAAAACATAGAAGTACTGACATATGAAAATAACATAGAAGGTGTATGGAAGCTAGAGTTCAAGTGATAAAGATTAATGGCCCTTAATGAGATAAGGATCAGAGCAGGATGAAAAGATTAGATAGAGGTGAAGCAGCCTCGATGGTCAATCTTCAAGGTGGAATAATATAGAACTTTCAGACTGACCTTTCAAGTCTGGAAGTATGGAGATTGAGAAATTATAAGGTCAGGCTTTGTGATGAGTCATTTACATAAGTAGCAGGTGACAAAAGGAGGAAGAAAATTCTGGCTTTAGTATTAAAGCTTTAAAGGAAAAATGATATGGCATATTTGAAACTGGGAGATAGGGCATGAAAGATTACAGGAAGATGGCATAATTTTCAAAATTGTGTGTCATGTGTCAAAATTATGTTGACATTCAAAACAGAGATATAACCTGTCTCGTTTGGTATTACCTGCAGTGTCCCAACATCTCTCTTGGATAAAACATCAACCTTGTTTCCATATTGCAGAAGTATTTCATCAAAATGGACTGTTCAAGTGGGTAAGCAGACAGTTCTCAACTGAGTTCAAGTGCCAGTCTAATTCCATGAGTGGGAGTTTATTACAAAATTTAGATAAGCAATCTTAGAAAAGTGATTGGAATTAAAGAATTTATTTGGTTGAACCAGAAAGACTGAAGCTGTGTTCTGTGCTTGAATACGTCCACCAAAACTCCTGTGTTGCAATCTTGATCCACAATGCAATAGTGTTGAGAGGTGGACTTTTTTTTTCCCCAATTCTGGGGATTGGGCTACATCCTCAGTGCCCCACTCCTTTTTGAGATATGGGGTACAAAAAACTTCTGGGTCCACAGATTAAATTTTAGTCCGTACATGAAGGTGGTAAATATAAAACTTCTGAATCCATCTACACATGTTACTCCCAGCTTTTGGGCATGAAATACAATCATGTGAGGAAAAACCCGAATAACTTTAAAATGTTGCTATGCAATAATTATGCAAAATGGCTTAGGAAGACAAATTCATAGTCCCATTTAAACACTGAAAATTTCAGGTGACCATCACCGCGTACAATGGGGGCTCTTTACTAGATAAACATTTCCTAAGATTTGAAGAAAGTACATTTTGGTTCTATAGCTCACTTTTTAAAGCATTCAATGAAGCTAGCTCTTCACACACACTCCTCTGTGAAAGCCTGCCACACGTTACACTGGAGAAAAGGGAAAAGCAGAGCTGTTCATCCCCCAACAGCAATAACATTTGCTTTTTTAAGGACTTGTTTCTCTGATCGTCCCATATTTAGTAAAGCCAAGGAGTAACACATCGAGATACATTAATAACACTGGCAAGTTTATGTAGCAATGGCTAAAGGTGGAAAAGGAAAATAAAAGTTGGATAGAGTGTGTACTTTTAGACAGATTGGCAAAAGTTTTGCACCATTTTTTAATCTGAACTATAGACAGCGTTTTTTTTTTTTCCTCTTTTCTTTCTATCTTTTGAAACCTGCTCTTGACAATGGCAAATGGTAACTTCCATCTTACAACACTTGTGACTTGATCTGTCTCTGTGTGGGCGACAGACATGGGTTTATTCTGGTACCCTGGACTGGCTGGAGTTAATGGAGTAAACGTTTCTTATTTCCTTTGCTTGAGCAGATGGAAGGAGGCAGGCCCTGCTTTACTTCAATAAAGTACATGCCTTCCATTTCCTCGTGTCCATGTAGGAAGTTTCGTAGCCATTGTGCAGAGTCTCCCAGTATAGTGCGAAGGAAGTTCAGAGGGACTCACCCCAGGTGAGGGACAGCTCGGCCCGAGGCTTGAAGTGACAGCACTCACTGATTTGTCGCACAGGATGAGGAGCTCTGACTCTGAGGCGGTAGGCTTACAATGTTTATTTGGCTACTTGGATCCATTACAACTTTCTTTCTTAAATGAAAAGAGAAATTACCTGATGATGCACAGAGCTATGAATTTGCTTAATACTTTATGACAAAGAACAAAGCACTGATTTATTAAGCCTTCTGATCTCAGAGAAGACGAATCCAATTATAATATGAATTTTGTCACTCAAGCTGTTCTGCAAATCAATGTGATAGTTAGAGTGACATTTGTCCCTCATTAATGGTAATTTCTTTAGCCCTACAAAGGGCAGAGGGAAGGAGAGGAAACTGAAAGGCCAGTGAGATTCTCACATCCTGAAGAATAGCTACAGATCTGAACTCAGGGCATTCGTGGTAACCTCCTTTTGTGTGAACATGTTTACAGTTTCATATGCAGTGGGGTAGAAGCAGCTTTGGAAACTTCCATTACCCTTCTTTCAGCTGTCACTGACATCAGTGGTTGGCAGTGACACTTTTGTAGTGGCTCAGACTGATAAAGCACCTTATTTATCTAGAAGCGCTTTTATTATATATTCATTTTTGAAGCATATTTTGAATATAGTTTTAATTTTTCATTTGTTTCCTTCCAACAGTTTGAAAATGCTATTCTATTGGTTTTGACTGATCCCTGCTAAGAAGTTGTCAATAGGTAAATTATTGCTGCTTTGAAGATAATATGTGCTTTTTACCCAATTATTTAAAAATTTCTCTTTGTTTCAAAATTTGATGTGGTTTTCTTTGTGTTCATTCTGCTTAAGTTTTAAAGTGCTTGATGAATATGTGAATTAATGTCTTTTAAAAGTTTTGAACTTTTTTTAGATTTTTATTAAAATTTATACAAAATTACACAAACTTACAGGCAATTACACAAGCTTACAGACCACAATTGTACCTTTTGCTTATGACAGTGAGCAATGTAAACAACCACCTATATACAGCAGTAAGTCACAACTATATAAAATTACTATAGTACCCAGTGTACGTGTCACTGATTTAAATTTGGGTTATTAGGTTCTTATTTTTAAGATATCATTATTCCTCTGGATTCCCATTCCCCTCCCCCTTTGCTCTCTTCTGGTTCCCTTGAACCCTTTGTCTATTAGCTTATATCTAACACTTCATCTTTTCGTATCTGTTGTTTACTCTTTTCTTTTGTTTGTATTTTACCTCACTAAATGAGGGATACCATATGGTATTCCAGCTTGCAAGACTGGTTTATTTCACTCGACATTATATTTTCCAGGTCCATCCATTTTCCCACAAATGACTCTAGTTTGTCATTCTTTATAGCTGAATAGTATTCCATTATGTATAGATACCACATTTTGTTTATCCAGCTATCCACTGATGGGTGTATGTGTTGCTTCCAGAATTTAGCTATTACAAATTGTGCTGCTATAAACATTGTTGTGTGAGTATCTCTGTAGTATGATGTCTCTAGCTCGTCAGGAAAGATACCTAGTAGGGGAATGGCTGGGTCATATGGGATTTCTACATTCAGACGCTTGAGAAATCTCCATACTGATTTCCATAATGATTGTACTAGTTTGCATTCCCACCAACAGTGCAGGAGGGTTCCCTTTTCACCACAGCCCTGCCAGCATTTGTTATGGTTTGATTTCCTAATGATTGCATTCTTTCTGGGGTAAAGTGGAATCTTAAGAGTTGTTTTAATTTGCATCTCTCTAATAGCCATAGATGTCGAACATTTTTTCATATGTTTATTGGCCATTTGTATTTCTTCCACTGTGAATTATATATTCATTTCTCTGGCCCAGTTCTTGAGTGGATCATTGGTGTTAGGTAGTTTAATTTTTTTGAGTTCTTTGTACATTCTGGATATTAGTCTTCTGTCTGAGGAGTACCTAGCAAAGATTTTTTCCCATTCTGTGGGTTTTCCCTTCACCCTCCTAATGGACTCTTTTGCTGTACAGAAACTCTTTAATCTAATGTAGTCCCATTTGTTGATTCTTGTTGTTATTTCCTGTGCGACTGGGGTTCTGTTTAGGAAGTCCTTTCCTACTCCTATGTCTTCAAGTGTTTTACCTATTCTGTCTTCCAGGAGGTTTAATGTTTCTGTCTTGATGTTTAGATCTTTGATCCATTTTGATTTTAATTTAGTATATGGTGAAAGATATGGGTCCAGTTTCATTCTTCTACAAACTGACAACCATTTGTTAAATAGGCTCTCTCTCCTCCAATGTATGTATTTGGATCTTTTGTCAAAGATCATATATTTGAATATGTCTGGAGAAGTTTCCGTGTCCTCAATTCTGTTCCATTGATCTACGTTTCTATCTTTATTCCAATACCAAGCTGTTTTTATTACTATTGCTTTGTAGTATAGCTTGAAGTCTGGGATTGCTATGCCACCTGCTTTGGTTTTATTGCTCAGTATTGCTTTTGCTATTTGAGGCTTCTTCCATTTCCATATAAATTCTAGGATTGTTTTCTCTAGATCTGTGAAGTATGCTGTTGGTATTTTGATTGGAACTGCGTTGAATCTGTATAACAGTTTTGGAAGTATGGCCATTCTATCAATATTGATTCTACCTAACCAGGAGCAAGGGACATCTTTCCATTTTCTGGTATCCTCTTCAATCTCTTTTTTCAGAGTGCTATAGTTTTCTTTGTAGAGGTCTTTCATTTCTTTAGTCAGGTTAATTCCTAAGTATTTCATTTTTGTTGACACAACTGTGAATGATATTGCTTTCATAATTTCCTTCTCATCCTGATGAACGTTCTTAATACTCTACAAATGATTTCTTTTTTCTTCTTTTTCATATAAACCACAGGATATATTTAATTTAAATTAAACTTGAAACTAGAATACTGTTTTGTCTTTGTCATGTAGCAATTACATGGTTTAAAAAAAACCTGAGCTGTCCATTTCTGCCAATCCAGCAAGGCACAGTTGTTATTGGGCAGGTTTTTGTTTGTTGCTAGCAATGATTTGAAAGGATGAATTTAGGACCATAAGGAAATTTATTCAAGTAACAAAAGAAAAGAAAACTGGTTCTGCCACATGAATGAAATAGGTGCCTGGACAGTTAGAGAGCCAAAAGGTGAGGAGAGTTAGGGAGCAAGGGGCAAGAGAGCAAGAGAGTAAGCTCTTAGTATCCTTTCCATTTATTCCATTTCAGGTCTTTTGGGAGATTTTCCCGATCTTGTGAGAAGAGGGCATTTGGATTTTGCTCTCCAGGCTGATGTCAGGTCTAGACCATCCCTTAGGTCATGCCCATCTTCCCAGCCAGCTGAAGCCACGCCCTACTCCTACCTCACAGTCACATCCTCTGATAAAGCGCAGCTCAGCAGGCACCGTAAGTTCCCACAGATTTGAGGGGATTGAGGAAGACAGGGACTGTACTTAATGCAGATGGATTCTGCAGCCAGTCTAGAGGAGAGAAGCCTCCCTCCTGAAGGAGAGAATGAAGTCTGAGGAGCAGGAAGTAGATAACTTGCATAGCTGTGTGTGTTATTGAATAGAGAGTAAGCTGGTTGCTTTGCACTCATTCCGAGCTGCTGTTGGTGCCCTCCATGTGAACAACAGTGACAAAAGCCCCTACACACATCTCACCAATAGTAATCTTCTGACCTCAAGTATTTGTTTTTTATTTTCCTGGCATGTTTTTTTTCCTAAGAATGCCAACTTCCTCAAGACACGGTTCACTCAGCTTTAAGTGTTGGCCTCCACATTCTGCTTGGGCTGTGCAGAAAAGCAAATCCTAAAAAACAGAGAAAGGTGATATTTCTTGGCAGTAACTCTAGCCTAGTATCTATGATGCTTCCTTTTGGTTAATCACAAATGATTCCTACATATTGCTGCCTTCCTGACAGTGCATGTTTACCAGACTTATGATGCTGCTCAGTGTTTTTCTTGCACCTGCACTACTGTAGTTAATATTTTTGTTCTCTCAGTTTGTAGTATATATTTTCACTTCTACCACCAGCATATTTGGGTTAAGACTCATCTGTATCCTTGTCAACACTTTATATTGTCCGATTCTAACCTGTTTATTGATAGATGCAAAACTTTAAGAATCTTTTGGAGTATTTCACTTTTGAATGCTCCCTATTCATTGAGTAGCTGTCTATGATCTCTCTTTCCCCATTTTCCACCACTTTTAAATAAATTGTCTTTTTAAAAAATTTTTAACTGAGAACATGTATTGGTACATTGTACATATAATGATCATATTCATCACATTTATTTTGTACCTGTATATGATGTATCTTGGTTTTCCCCCCTCTACCCCACTCTTCCCTTCTGTTCTCTCCTTCCCTATTTACAGCAGGTTTATTCATATTTTTCCATGATTTCCCTGTCCCTTTTCTTTCCTTTTTTCCCTTCCTGCTTTTCCCCCTTCTCTCTTTTTAGTTCTCCTCTCCTTTGTATATTATCTTCCTTTTATGTAATATCTATTACACCTCTTTGTCCTTATTTACAGTTAGGGTTTCTCATATCAGAGAAACAATTCGAATGTGTACTCATGAGTGTCTGATTTATTTCACTTAATAGTATGTTCTCAAGGAACATCCATTTACATACAAATGACTCTAGTTTATCCTTTTTTATGGTGGTGTAGTACTCCATTGTGTAGAAAAACCACATCTTCTTTAGCCATTCATTGTTTGTTGGGCATTTAGGTTGTTTCCAAGACTTAGCTATTAAAATTGTGTTGCTATGAACATGGTTGTGCATATATTGCTGTGGTATGAGGATTCCAGTTCTTCTGGGAAGATCCCCAGTAGGGGAATAGCTGGATCAAATGGAACCTCTAGGTGTAGTTTTTTGAGGAATCTCCATATTGATTTCTACAGTGGCTGGACCAGTCTACATTTCCACCAACAGTGGAGGAGTGTTCCTTTTTCCCCACAGCCCCACCAGCATTTGTTATTGGTTGATTTTTTTTCATAAACACGATTCTTTCTGGAGTGAGATAGAATCTTAACGTTGTTTTGATGTGCATCTCGTGAATGACTAGTGATGTTGAACACTTTTTCAAATATTTATTTGCCATTTTTATTTCTTCATCTGAGAAATATTTATTCATTTCAGTTGCCCATTTTTGGATAGGGTCTTTAAATTTGGGAGGCTTGATTTTTTTGAGTTCTTTGTATATTCTAGGTGTTAGACCTTTGTCTGATGGATAGCTAGCAAAATTTTTCCCCTACTCTGTGAGTTTTCACCCTGCTCTATTGGTGATTTCTTTTGCTGTGCAAAAGCTTTTTAATAGCATGTGGTCCCAAGCACTGATTCTTTGTATGCTTTTCCATGCAGTCTGGGTTCTGTTCATAAATTTTTTCTCTACCCCTATGTCTTCGAGGGTTCTTCCTATTCTATTCTCCAGTAAATTTAGTGTTTCTGTTTTAATATTTAGATCTTTGACCCACTTCAATTTGAGTTTAGTACATGGTGAGAGACACGTATCTAGTTTTAGTTTTCGGCATGTGGCAAGCCAACTATTAAGATCAGAGCTGAAATCAACACAATTGAGATCAAGAAAACAATACAAAGAATCAATGAATCAAAGAGTTGGTTTTTTGAAAGAATAAATAAAATAGACAAACCCCTAGCCAATCTTATAAAAAAAAGAAAGAAAAGACCCAAAGTCATGCAATAAAAAATGAAAGGGATGAAGTCACAACTGATCCTACAGAAATCCAAAGGATCATCGCACCTACTTCAAGAATCTATACTCAAACAAGATGGAAAACATGGAAGAAATGGACAGATTCTTAGAAACATATGAATCATCAAAACTAAACCAAGAAGAGATTAAAAACACTAAATAACCCAGTATCAGCCATTGAAATTGAAGAGGTAATAAAAAACCTACCAACAAAGAAAAGCCCAGGTCCTGATGGTTTTACAGCTGAATTCTACAAGAAATTCAGAGATTATCTAATACCACTATTCCTCAAACTCTTTAATGAAATTTAAAAGGAAGCAGTACTTCCAAAATCATTCCTGGAAGCAAGCATTACCCTGATACTAAAACCAGAAATAGGATCCAACTGAAAAAGAGAACTACAGGCCAATCTCCCTAGTGAACATAGATGCAAAAATTTTCAATAAGATAGTAGCAAACAATATAACGGATTATCAAGAAGATTATACACTACAACCAAGTAGGATTCATCCCAGGGATGCAGGGATGGTTCAACATATGCAAATCAATACACGTAATACACCATATCAACAGAATTAAAACAAAAATCATATGATCATCTCAATAGATGCAGAAAAAGCATTTGATAAAATCCAACACCCATTCATGATAAAAACCCTACAAAATTAAGAATAGATGGTCTATATCTAAGTCTGATAAAATCTGTATATGACAAACCAGCGGCCAACATCACACTAAATGGTCAGAAACTTGAAGCTTTCACACTAAAATCTGGAACAAGACAAGGCTATCCGCTGTCACCACTATTATTCAATATAGTTCTAGAAACATTAGCCAGAGCAATCAGGCAAGAGAAAGAAATAAAAGGAATAAAGATAGGAAAGGAAGAAGTTAAACTGTCATTATTTGCAGATGATACGATACTCTATATAGAAGACCCCAAGAATTCCACCAAAAAACTTCTAGATTTAATAACTAAATTCAGTTGGATACAAAGTTAACACCCAAAAGTCAATAGCATTCCTATAACAAACTCACTGAGAAAGAAATAACAGAAGATATTTCTTTCACAATTGCAACCAAAAAAATGAAATACTTAGGAATATATCTAACAAAACAAGTAAAAGATCTTTTCATTGAAAACTACAGTACTCTAAAAAAAGGAAATTGAAAGGGATTTCAGACAATGGAAAGATATTCCACGTTCCTGGGTAGGAAGAACCAACATAGGGAAAATGGCCATACTTCCTAAATTACCATACAGATTAAATGCAATTTAAAAATATAAAATGCAATATAAAAAATACCAATGACATACTTCACAGAATTATAAAAGGCAATCATGAAATTTATCTGGAACCAGAAGAGACCAGGAATAGCAAAAACAATTCTGGGCAACAGGAATAAGGCAGGGGATATCACAGTCCTCGATTTGAAATTATATTATAAAGCTTCTGTGATTAAAAAAAAAAAGCATGCTATTGGCACAAAGACAGACCTGAGGATCAATGGAACAGGCTAGAAGATGGAGAAATAACTCCAAACATACTCAAATACCTCATCTTTGACAAAGGAGCCAAACACCCTCACTGGAAGAAAGATAGCCCGTTTAATAAATGGTGCTGGAAAAATTGGCTTACCACATGCCTAAAACTAAAACTAGATACATGTCTCTCACCATGTACTAAGCGAAAATCAAAGTGGATCAAAGATCTAAACATTAAAACAGAAACACTAAATCTCCTGGAGAATAGAATAGGAAGAACCCTCGAAGACATAGGGGTTGGAAAAAAATTTATGAACAGAACCCAGACTGCATGGGAAACAATACAAAGAATCAATGCTTGAGACCACATCCTATTAAGAGACTTTTGCTTTTGCACAGCAAAAGAAATTACTAATAGAGTAGGGTGAAAAACCACAGACTGGGAAAAAGTTTTTGCCAGCTGTCCCTCAGACAAAGGTCTAACATCTAGAATATATAAAGAACTCAAAAAAATCAAATCCCGCAAATTTAAAGACCTTATCAAAAAATGGGCATCTGAAGTGAATAAACATTTCTCAGATGAAGAAATAAAAATAAGAAATAAATATATGAAAAAATGTTCAACATCATTGGTCATTCGAGAGATGCAGATCAAAACAACACTAAGATACCATCTTACTCCAGAAAGAATAGCTAGTATCAAGAAATCAACCAATAACAAGTGCTGGCGGGGCTGCAGGGAAAAAGGAACCCTCCTCCACTGTTGGTGGGAATGAAGACTGGTCCAACCACTGTGGAAATCAGTGTGGAGATTCCTCAGAAAACTACAACTAGAGGTTCCATTTGATCCAGCTATTCCTCTGCTTGGTATCTTCCCAGAAGAATTAAAATCATCATGCCACAGTGATAGATGAACAACCATGTTCATAGCAACACAATTTTTAATACTTAAGGCTTGGAAACAACCTAAATGCCCAACAACTGATGAATGGCTAAAGAAAATGTGGTTTTTCTACACAATGGAGTACTACACCACCATAAAAAAGGATAAACTAGAGTCATTTGTATGTAAATGGATGTTCCTTGAGAACATACTATTAAGTGAAATAAATCAGACACTCATGAGTACACATTTGAATTGTTTCTCTGATATGAGAAACCATAAGTGTAAATAAGGACAAAGGGGTATAATAGATATTATGTAAAAATAAAAAAAGAGATAGTATTCAAAAGAGAGGAGAACTAGATAGGGAAAAGGGGGATAAAGAAGGAAGGTTAAAAGAAAAGTAAGATGAAAGGGAAAAAATGGAAAAATGTAAATAAACTTGTTGCAAATAGGGAGGGGCTGGGTAAATGGAAGGGAGGGGAAGGGAAGAGGGGGGCAAACCAAGATACATCATGTACAGGTACAAAATAACCATGTTGGTTATGATCATTGTGTATACAATGTACCAATACATGTTCTTGGTAAAAATAAAATTAAAATTAAAAAAAAAGAGTTGAAATGTTACAAGTAGGACATGGAGTTGGGGTAGAAGGTTACAAGTAGGGTAACTACTGCACTATGCTAAGGACAGAAAATTCCATTTTCCTCTTGGCTGTTGGAACATTTTAGATTATTTCAACAAAGACAAAATAAAAAGAGGGTAATGCATAGTTGTTTGGGATCTTAAAGAACAAATTATCATAACTTTTTAAAAAAGAGGGAAAATATAAAACTAGTTGCAAACACAAAACTGAGTTTATTAAGAACAGCCCAGCATGAAACAGCATTTAAGGGCATAGATCAGAACAAATAAAATGATACTAAATTTGTCTGAGATGCAGGACTCTTGAACAAATCAGACAGTACATTTTATTATACTGTGGGAAAATTATGTAAGTTAGTACCACACTGAAGCCAGAACACCAGGGTTATGTCCCACAGTAACAAAGGATGAAAGCAGATAGAGGAGGTAGGAAGCAAGAAATTAATTTAAATGACATAAAGGCAAGGAAGTAGAACACTTTTTTAAAAGACATAAAAGCAAGGAATTAGGGCTCCCAATAGCCAGGAGGTTCTAGAGCAGGTTAACCATGAAGACTCTTTGTTTAGGAGTGTTTAAGGGGTTCAGAAGGGAGTCCTAACTGTTTTGCAAGCAATACTCCCTCTTTCCTAGAAGAGACTACATATTTTTCAGCTTCCAGTCTATGTAGTGGTCAAGTAATGCCCACTCAAGGCTCACATACCCTTGAGCCAATGGCCTTATCATGTCTGGGGGGAGGGGTGTGTCCCTGACTGCTGCAGGGTACCTGGCTGTGTTTCTGTAAGTTTCTTGGAGGGAGATCTCCATTAGACTCCATCTGGGGCTTTGGACTCCATTCTGGGGCCACTGTCCTTACTGCCCAATAGAATCCTAACTCTTGTCTCAATATTTTTCGAAAAGGCACAGAAAATAAGTCAGAAATATAGATAAGCAAAGATCACTACAGTGTGCCTGTCTTCAAATTTTAGAAGGAAATTTCCAGCACCACTTGATTCCACAAGAAGGAACCGGGCAGGTTAGGGAAGCTTTAAGATACTTAGTTGGATTGGAACAGATATTGCATGGTATTTTACAGACATGTGAAGAGGTCTGGAGGATCGTGATCAATACTGAGCAGTGTGGATTTTATTTATGCTTTTTATGAGCCATCACTGTCCCTAATATGCATTCTATGAGTATACTCACAGTAGACTGTAATCACTAACCTCCTATCCTTTCTATTAGACTGTGCAGCCCTCAAAAGAAGAGTCTAATTTGCCTTTGCAGTATCAAACGCTTAGTAATTTCTTACCAGAAGCATGCTCATTAAATGACCCAGTTGTTACTCTTGCGCTCTTTGCCCTTCTCAGACAGACTTACCAGATTACAAGTCAGTGCTTCTGTATAAACCGCACATAACTGTCAGATTGCATCTGGTCATTTAAAAGTTTGTTTTTTGTTGACTGTTAACACAGGGAAGAGTTATCTTTCTATTTTTCATCCCTGTCACAAGATAGTTCATAAATATTATAATCGAATAAATAAAGTATGCATGCGTTAATAAATGAAACCAAACTCTACAACGGGCTGAGATATCTGATAAACACCCTCCAAGGAGAAGAACCGGCGATGTGCCAGTATTTACTTATGCAGCTAAAGAGCCAATTGATGAAACTTCAGGAACCTTGTGAGCAGGTTGATATCACATTGGTGACTGGAAACTGGCCATGATAGAAACAACATACACCATGGAAAATAGCAAATGCTACAACCAGATTTTGCTTTTGGTGTTTCTGTTTTGTTTTGGTTTTGTTTTTCACTTTTCCTTTCCAGAATCCAGTTGTAAAGTACTCAGCAGCACCCTGTGGTGAGAACCTGAGTCCTTAGGCCAGACTTTTGTACATATTATATTTTAGAAGAAAGAAAAATTCGGAGAGGATCCAGCTGATCCACAGCTGTTTTAATGCAGACCCAGAACATTCACCATATAGCAGGCGCCTCTCTCCTTGCAGCCAAACTCGGACTGTGAGATTATAGGTTCTAATGCTTTGTTAACTGCATTAGCTACACTAGGTGCCTACTGACAGAGGACTGATTCTCCCCCTACAGAATATGGAGCATTTTCTCCTCTTTGTTGCCCAGTGGAAAGAACCAGAAAGTACAATCTGGTAACTGCTTGTTTGACATTTCTTCCAAGTATATTATGAGCAATTTTTTTTGTCAGCCTGCACTTCATTTTCTATGTTTGAATCTCAGTTTCTGAGTAAAGACATAATCTTATTCTTATAATGTGGTTCTAGCATGAACTCTACCCTTCAAAACAAAGAAATGAATTCAGACCTAAGATTTAAGAAGAAAATTTTAAGGCAACGTAACTGACAAATGTACCATTGTAAGTATGGCCGGGTGTCTAGGTCAGTAATTCTTTCACTCAACAATATTGGCAAATCTACTAAATGCCAGGCCATGCTAAATACATAAAATTCATTTGTGTGCAAATCAGTAATGTTGCCTTCCTTCATGGAACTTGTAGTCATGGGGTATCTGGCGTCACAGATATTCCAGTGGAACAGTACCAAACCACTGGCTCAAACTTCCACCAAAAACCAGAAAACGTCAATTCTTCCATACAACTTCCAAGAAACATATCTTTTTCAATTTCAAACCATATCTATTGTAAGAGCGTTCATTAAATTCTTTTGGCTGGGAGAAGTGGAAACCAATTCTAACTACACTAAATAAAACTCGTCTATTTGTTGGAAGACAATATATAGACCACGGGCACGTGTCGCAAAGTCAAAAGAAAAATCATATTGCAAGGAGAAAGGGAGCAAGACATCCAAAACTTCTGATGGGATTCTGTGAACATTTTTGTGCAGATTCTCCCTGTCATTTAGAGGTCTTAATTCACGAACCCTCTGGGTGGGTTCCCCATCTGTCTTCTGATGGGCGGAAGGCAATCAGCAATAAGCACAAATCTTTAATCCCTCTTTCAGAAATCCCTACCCTCTAATATTCCCTATATTCTTCCAACAGAAATTGGCTTCCATTTTTACCTCTTCATTGAAACTGTCCCTACTAATTGCTAAGTCTCCTTTGAGATTTCTTCTTCCATTACTTGCTTCTGCAAAGTATTCACCAAGACTCCCTTATGAACTCTTTTAAAAAGCATTTTCATTTTTCGTTTTTGCAATGCGATTTTTAAATTCATTTTTTACACTGACAAAAACTGTATACCTTTACCATTTAAAATGTATAATTTTTCTTTCAGTGCTTGGGACTGAAGTCAGGGCCTTGTGCCTACTAGGCAAGTGCTCTGCCACTTGAGCTAAAACCCCAACCCCTAAAACGTGAAATTTTGTAATATGAGAAATTGTTTAATGATTAAATTGAGCTAATTAACATGTATTACATTATGATTTTTTTGTGGTGAGAACATTTAAAATCTACTCTCCCAGCAATTTTCAAGAACATAATACATTATTTTGTTTTGTTTCTCTTTTTGCAGTGCTTGGGATCTGACCCATGTATGCCTGGGCAAGTGCTATACCCCAGTCCTCTCCACAGTGGGTAAGATACGGAATCTGCCTAGGTGTTCCTTAATAAATGAGTGGATAAAGGAAATACGCTCTATATACATAATGGTATATTTCTCAATCATAAAGAATAAAGTCTCGTCATTTGCAGGAAAATGGATGGAATTGGAAGGCATCATGTTAACAAAAATAAGTCAAACACATAAGAACAAGTACAATATTTTCTTTCATTTGTGGAAGCTAAAACACACTGCAGGGGAGTGTGAATATCTCTGCAACACACTAATTTTATTTCCCTTTTTATAGACAAAGTAATGAGTTTACTAGATAATAATATGTAGAAATCACTTTCTTTTTTAGTACTGTTAAGGTTTACTTTTGTAAAAACCATGCTGACAAATACTAAATGTTTTATCTGTATTTCAACATTAAACAAATATAAAACACAAAAATCCAACACTAATACTGCTCTTCCATGCCTAATGTGGATGTATATATTGAGTATTTTATATTTTATAGAACAAAACTTTCAAAGTTTCATCAGTATTTTCACTGCGTGTACTATCATTCCTTCCCGAAACTTTCACTGAAATTTAAAAAGCTGGTGTTTAGAGTAGTTATTTCTTTTCTTGAATTTCCTATAACATGCCATTTTGAATTAACCTTCAGAATTTCAAAGCATGAAAGATACATGAACAGAGTACCCAAAAGTATGGTTTAACACAGGTTAATTTTGTTCATAATTATGACAGAAACACCTTTAACTTTAAGATAATAAAAGACAAACCAAAAAACCCTATGCGAATATAAAATGTGCTTTGGGTCAAGTTATTTCTTAGTACAAATAATATACCATGTCAATCAGTTTCTCAATCAAATTCACAAGAGCATTAAAAATTGCATTTTATAATTGTTAAGCAATACATTTATGTGGTGGAAGTTACAGGAAAATTTATAGAAACAAAAATCTCAAAGTATTCCAACTCCTAAAGTGAGAGATTTGCAAATTAAGAAATTGCCAATTCTGCTTGGAAAGTATGCCTTCTTCATAACTCTCAAATTCACCTTAATTTCTTGACAATATAATTTAGTACTTTAAAAGACTTTAGCTAACTTGCTTAATAATATTTTTAGAATGTTCCCTCTCTGGATAGACACATTTTACACAGTAGTTTTCAATTAAGAAGAAATCACTGGATAATTTTAATCACAATTTATAATCAACTGACTAATGGATTAACAATTTATTCAGCAACTTAGATGGCATAAAACCAACAAAAGGAATAATGTGGTAATTCTTCACTGTGCAATTCTGTCCATTAGTAATACCAAGCCAAGAATCCGACTGTCTACTTGGTTGGATTATCTTTCCATGTGTGCTATTGAGCAACAAAAAATAGGCACATTATGTCAAGACTTTTCATTTCTTTCTTTCCGCAGAGCAGTTCATTGATTTGGGGGGTTGGTTAGTACAATACAGATAACATAGAGGAAAAGTACAAAATAGCACTTTAACACCAGTGCCAGTACTTATTATGGTAATAACTAATGATATTATTAATTTTTGTTATTTGCTTTTCTTAGAACATAAATCAAAACTATTAACTTGACCTTGTATGCATACACAATACATACACAGCCTTAGCAAAATAGTTTTTGTAAGTAACATTACATTTCAAAATATTAGAAATAATATGTGCTGATTTGTATTTTGACTTAATGGGACAAGATGAGAACAACATGCGACTAGGGAGGGTTATGCTGACAATAAAGCTCTTCAAAGTTCAAAATGTCGTCCTCTCCCTCTGTACTTACCAGGCTCGACAATGTCCTGACAGGTTTTAGTATGAGAAAAATATCAATCAGAGCTTTAATAGCATACCTTGGAAGTAACTAATTAGAAAACAAATTGAAAGGTGAAACTTCATCCTTGTTTTCAAATAAGTGGTCTTAGTTTTTCTTCTTTAGAAATAAAGTTTAAATCCATTTATTAGATATATCTAAACCATTCATGTTTTCGGCTTTCAGAAAGAGTGCAGCACTTTGCTTATACAAAGTCTGTGGGAAGAGGTCATTACAAATCATCTAGTCTTGAATTGTGACCACGTCCATTCAAGCCCCTGGCATAATCCCTCGCCTGTAAGAGCGCAGCATGCCTGGATGTGCCACTGGTGATCTTTAATAGAAGTGGGCTTCAGGGATGGGGAGGTTTCTGCTGCAGTCGTGCACTCTAACGCCTTGTTTATTAGCAAAAATCAGCAGTCCAGCTTTCCTTAGGTCCTTGTATTAGTTACCTTTCTGGAGTCAATGGTTTGCCAGAGGGCAGATTTACTACAGGACATTCACACTTTACGACATTCACATAAACCAAATGCAGAAAAAGTGCAGAACATCTACCTACGCACTAGAGACCCAAAAGATCCAATCACGGGCTGGGAGCTGACAACAATGTCCCAGGTACATCCAGTACTGGAAGCAGGGTACAAGACTCACCGTGGAGATGAAGACCAGAGCGCCCCCAAAGCAAACAGCAACCATCCCCGATGACAGCAAGGCCCTGAGCTCCTTCTGCGACAACAGTGCCCAAGTTCCCTTTGGGAGAACCAGCCCCAACAGAGCTTCTCGTGGGAAACAGCCAGCTCCTATCGTCTGCTCCCGTTTTCTTTTATGTTGTGTCAACAATAGTCCTCAGGTGTATCCTCTATATCCGGAACCACACCAACTCAGTTCAGCTGAGAGTTCCTGCTCAAGTTGACCATATCAATCCACCAGTCTGTACGAGCCAACATTTTGTAGAGTTCTTCTCTAGTTACTGAAATCCTCTGACTGTACTGCACACAACAACTGTTACAAACTCTGTATTCGTATAGAAAGTGTTCCAGGAAGAGCGAAGAGATTCTTGGCCACCAATATCCCACATCAGGAAAAATGTATTATTAATCACAATCTCTTCTACATTACCTCCTATTGCAGAGGATGTATGTACAATTTCATTTATAGGAAATTGGTAAAGGATGGTAATTTTCCCTGCATTATCCAACCCCATAATGATAACTTTGTGTCCTGGCTTGTGGACATTGCTGCCACGTTGTCTGCGATGACCCGAGCGGGCACCATCCTCCCCCAGCTCCTCTCTGCAGTGACCTCATCACCTTCTCAAATAGTTTTATGTGTGAAACTTAGAGATTATTTATTATTTTTCTTCATACTTGTAGATCAGACTTCTCACCTTAGCTCCAAAGAACCTAGTATGTTTCTCTGGTGATTCTCTCTAAACCTAAAAATCAATATTTACAGATGAAATTTTATCTTGCTTTGAAAATCCACTTCTGAGTTTTCTATTGAGTCAACATTGATCAGCTATGATTGGTCATCACTAATATTCCCCTTGGTTTGTATAAGTCTTCATACTAATTGCCTTGCCTTTCTAAGACAGAAGGCAACATTCATCCTCATAAACTCATTTGCATTAATAGCACAGGCACATGCACTACATTTGACCAATGATACTTTATACATCACATATAATCATAACAGAAACTTTGGGATTTGTACAGCACTGATTAGTCCTTGTTGAAATAGCACTAGGCTACGGCCTTCGATCTACGCTATGACATTTCATTAGGTTTCCAAAGATTCCCCCTTTCCCCAGGACACTATGTAGTGCTGTTAACATGGTCCTATATAATCCTGTCCCTGCTATTCTATATAACTTAGTATCACATCAGTAATACTATCTTGCATATAATTTTCACATTTATAAACCATCTCAAAGAACATCTCTCAATGATAAGCAACATTTTTATCTTTGTTAAATTAAATACATATAATTATCCTGACTTCTTAGCATGACTTGTCCCTTGGACACAGGTTAACTATGATTTGACATAACTATAAAATCATCATTTAGGTTTTAGCTCATGTACACAGTTTTGCATTCATAAGAATTTTATTTTCTTTGCTCATTAAATGGTGGTAAAATGTTTTAAGGAAAATTTACAGTTAAGAGTCTAAATCCCCTTGTTGATCAAGAGGCAAAGAGAAGTTCTGGAACTTAACA
The DNA here is from genome assembly GCA_004026905.1 of Hystrix cristata. Lineage (NCBI taxonomy): Eukaryota > Metazoa > Chordata > Mammalia > Rodentia > Hystricidae > Hystrix > Hystrix cristata. The sequence continues at coordinate 65,442 of PVJO010001338.1, forward strand.
GAAGTTAGAAAGGGATATCTTTCTTCCTGAATGTATTCGATGCGTTGTCTTACCACTGGTCCTGGACCTGTCTGACATGCATGACGAACGGCGACAACAGCTGCAGCAGTTATGGTCTCCTTTTCTATTGACATCACTACACACAGTCCAAATGGTCCATACTAATCTCGGAGGACTGAGTGTATCGGTTTGGGCCAGAGCAACATGCCCTTCCTACTTTACCTTTTCCAGGTCAAAGCTGGATTCAGGACAAACTTGTGTAAAGAATGCATTGTTTAAAAAACTGAATGAATAACTTTTAGAAGATATTCTCACTTAATAAAGCAATTACGTTACAAGAAACTGGCTTCAGTGAATCGTTGGCCGGAAACCACAATAGCAACTTTTCAGTGAAAGCCCTGAGAATTTTCCCGGAAGAAGGCATCCACATAATGTTCAGTGTGCATATCGTACCACTACACTCGGCTGTTGAAGGAAGAGAATCCCAGGGCGTCAGCTCCTTTGTGGAAGGGAAGAGGTGAAGGTCTCGATGAAATAGTAGCCCAGAGTTCTCTTAGTTCAACTTTTTGAGCTCAAAGGTGGCCTCTTCTGTGAGGCTTTGAAACAGAACAAAATAATCTACACAGGTTATAAACATTTATTCTATCAGATATGGAAACAAAAAGAGGCAGAAGGAAAATGTAACAACATCCAAGGCTAATTAAAAAAGACAACAGAGGATTAGATGGGGAGATTAGTGTTGAAGCCAATTCCATGATGTTTTCCCATTGAAAATATTTTCCCATTTCAAAGATGAGGAAATGGAGCCCTAGAAGTGAAATGTTTATTTCCAAAGCACAGAAACAATAAGTAGCAAAATTCTGATCAAGTTAGAGATGTGTGATTTTGAAAGTCATGCTCTTTCCTCTGTAATCGTTTTAGGAGGTTCTAACCTTATCTTGCTTCTAGTTTTTCTTAAAAGCTAAAAAAAACTTAAAAATAACCACCAAGATTCATAAATTACCAATAAACTTATAATTCTCTATATAAGGCAAATAAAAATTAATAAAATATTCGTAAGAGCTGCATTTTGAATTCATACATGACATAAATTATTAAAAATGGAGTCAAGCTTCAATACATCACCTTTAAGAAAATAGTAAGTATGCATAGAACTAATTCAATACTTCCATTATCTAAAAATCCTCATTACAATACCTCCGCTACAGTTTCAACACTGCAAACTGATTTTGTGAAATGAGACTGGAAACAAGTCAGAAACTGTTGATGAGTGAGAACTCCCATTTTATCAGGCCATAAAATCTCTGGAAACTAACATGACTGATAAGGAGCACAGGCACTAACTATGGAAACAGGGAGAGAAAAATCACAGATTTCCCAAAGCTAACACTATTCCCACGGATAAGATTATGATTGCTTGGAGCCCCTCGACTTTGGCAGGACATGAGCACACTACACTGCAGGGATGGCCTGCTAACGAACGTTACAGCAATAGTATAAGGCTGACGGACCCAGCCCACAGGAAACCCACCTGCCACCCTGCCTGCCAAACATGATTCTCCCGAGGGCTGCAGCCCTGAAACAGCCTGAGGCTACATCTGTATAGTGGAAGCATCAAGAGTGATCTGTGTGTGTGTAAATTTAGTCAAATACATGACAATTCTGCCTGTGTTGTCAGTCCTATAGGCATTTTCCCATTTGTTTATCAAATACAGTTTTGTTTTCCTATTTTTAAATTTTTATTTTATTAGTACATATTTGTTGTATATGCAGTTTACATTCACTTTGGAGAATAGGTACGTGTACATAACACAGGTGGTTTTCATCTTTATTTACTTTAGTTTATTAGTACATGTATGTAGTACATAATATTTATATGCCTTGTGGGAACTTGGTACCTGCATGTTATGGTTTGTGTCTAGACGTCCTCTCAAAGCCTCATGTGGTAAGAGATAGCTGGATCTAGAGTGTGTGATTACTAAATTGATCCATTGATCGGTTTGGCATGGTTCTGCTGAGATCAAGGATGTGAGACTAAGATTGGGGGTGGGAGTGCTGCCCACCCTGGAGACAGGTAGCCTGGATGGGATGTAAGATACAGGAAGAAGCTAATTGGCTGCTTGCTTGCATTGCTTGCTTGCATTCCTGGCATTCCTCACTTACTTTGCTGCCGGTCTGCCATGCCGCCCTGCCTTGGACCCAGCGGACTATAGACTGAAACCTCTACAAACTGTGAGCTAATAAACCTTTCTTCCCCTAACTTTGGGTGTCGGGTATTCTGTCCCAACAAGGAGAGAAAAGTAACTAAAACACTGCACATAACGCATTTTAATTCCATTTTCATCCCCTTTCCCTTCGCTCTTCCCCCTCCACCTGTTTCGATTCCCTTCCTTTTTTTCATACATGTTTGCAGTACAGAATGTTTACATCTTGTGTTGAGTTGCGACATACACATAACACATTCCAATTGCTTTTTCATCTCTTTCTTACCTCCCTCCCCAGCTCTTGTTTCTGTTTTCATCCCCTTCCTCTTCCTGCTCCCGCGTCTCTCAGCCCACTTTCCCCATTACTATTGTATTCCTGGCTCATGTTGCTTGGGCATTAGAAAAAGACTGAAGGAACCTAGAGTTTAAACAGGGAATCATCCTAGAGTATGTAGATGATATGTTAATTTATAGCCCAACTTGGGAGATATCCAAACATAATACTATCCAATTCCTTAATTTTCTACCTTAGAATGGAAATAAAGTCTCAAAGGAGAAAGTTTAGATATCCCTCTAGAAAAGGCATTACTTGCGATACATCCTTATACCTGGAAAACAACAGCTGTCTATGACTGGATATAGGCTGTCGGTGATCTGAGGCCACCTACCACCAAACAACAGCTTTGTTCCTTCCTGGGAATGTCTGGTTTCTACCAGATTTGAATCTGTAATTTAGGACTTACAGCAAAGCCTTTATATGAGGGGGTCAGGGGTCTTGAGCACATGCCCTTAGAATGGATACAAGTGAGTGATAATACATTTCAGGAAATAAAACATTCCTTTAATCAGGCTGCAGCATTAGGGCTACTCAATTTAAGAAAACCCCTCTTCCTCTACATATCAGAAAAGAAAGGAATTGCTTTGGGTGTCTTAACTCAAAGGCTGGGATAAGAACTCTGTCCAGTAGCTTATTTTTCAGAAAAGTTAGATGGAGCGGTTGATAGGCGGCCTCCCTACCTGAGGGCAATGGTAGGTACAGCAATGCTAATTGAAGAAGCTGTGAAGTTAACTTTAGGACAAAACCTACAAGTCCTGACTCCCCATGTGGTCAGGGCTATTCTTGAGCTGAAAGGCTATTTGTGGTTGACGGGAACAACTTGCCAAGTATCAGGCCATGCTTCAGATACCCCTGAGACTACCATAAGGACCTTTACTCCTCTTGATCCTGCTTCATTGAGGCCTACAGGCTTAGAGGTGGGGTGCTTCTGTAAAGAAGTGATTTCCCAGAGCTGTACAAGCCTGCAGGACATCAGTGACCTACATTGCCACGACCTCGAAGGGGTGTGGTTCAATGAGGACCTTTAACAGAGAAGGATCCTGCAAGGCAGGTTATGGAGTTGTCAGTTCCCAAGAAGTTTCTGAAGCCAGACCCCTTTCCCCAGAAACCTCTGCCAAAAACGGAACTCACAGCCCATACGCAATTGATATTAGGAAAGGACAAAAAGTCAAATGTTTCTACAGAGCCCATGCAGTAATCTGGAAGGAAAGAGTCTTGCTGACAAACCAACAATCACGTATAAAGCACAAACAGGAAATTCTACAACTCCTAGAGGCAGTCTATCTTTCCAAACAAGACAACATCATTCAGTGCAGGGTACGTCAAAGTCTTAAGTCTCTTTGGGAAATCAAAAGCCTAATAGGGAGGCAAGAAGGGCCGTTTTGTAGCCTCTCGAGACCCTGCCTTGTTCTCCATCCCTGAGAAATCATTAAAACCTCCAGGAAGATGAATGAGCCTTAAAACAAGATGGAGCTAAAAGGGACTCTTGTGGTATTTAGAAAATAAACCGATCCTCAAGGAGCACAGTGGAGGGCTATAAAATCCTTTCATGTTGCTTTCCATGTGGGAAGAGAGGCTACATGGGAAATGCTCACACAAATTTTCACAGGACTGAAACTAGTAGTGATCACCAGAGAAAGACCCGCCAAGCTCGCCCACTCTTCGTCTACAATAACTCTGGATAAAGCCAGCTCCACCCAAAATACATGAAGAAGCTCATCCACAGGGGAGGGCCGCTCCTATGAACCTTTGGAAGACCTTCAGTTCCCCTTTGGAAGGCAGGACCTCGAGTCTACTTCAGGGGCAGTTAAGGAGAGTCACTGATGACCCTAGTCTAGCACAGCTTAAGCGGACATGGTAGCCTATCCAGTATCCCTCCTCAGGTCCGCCAAGCTCTCTTGTGTTAAGCAGGCCGTTCAACAGTTCTCCCTATAGAGACACTAACTCCTTACTGTTTTCTAACAGGTTCTCCTCAGTCCAGCCAGTGAGCCATGTCATCCTAGGGTGGTTGGAGAGTACGTAATCCCCAGTAGGTGGGGCCTACAGTCCCTTTCGGCAGGAAGTAGCTATATGAAGACAGAGATCTCCACTCGCTCAGCATCCCATGATTATGGGGGTTTATGTCTCTCGGGGAGAATGTAGGCAGCTCAGGCATGACCACGCGGCTGGAGCGGCTGGGCACGACCTACCAGTTGAGGAGACGTGTTCTCCAGGGGGCAGAGCAGCGGCACCTGGGCCTGACACGGGTACCCTGCACCTGGCGCCAATGTCCTTACACAGGAGCACTCTGAGCACGGCGACCCCCTGGATCAGCTATCAGAGAGGACGTAAAAGCACCGCAGCAACTGACTGTGGGGGGCCGCTGCCCTCCTGCTCTTACAGTGGTCCGTACCTGCTTGCAGGACATACCTCCTCTTTCCCTTCAAAGCACCCTTTCTCCCAGAGCACTTCTTTTGTGCTTCTCCTTTTTCTTTTCTTATTTCTGTTGTAAAATAAATGGTAGTTTTTCACATCCACTGATTGTCCTGTTGGGACAAATGAAAACCTGGAAAACACCGCTGGTCCTATCCCAGCTGATAATACTATCACAGGCCCAAAGCTAGCGCAAGAAGCACGTTATCTTTTAGAGGAAGACATCTCTGTGTGGTCTCAACTGGTAAAGCAAGATTTTTAGGCCTTTTTGCCATTAGATTTAGAACTCTTCTTGGGACCCAAAAGATTTCCATCCCCCCAAAAATTACAGTATATGTTTACGTATAGTATATATTTGCATATAAATTACAGTATATGTTTGGAATCTTGCAGGTTTCAAGTGGGTGAAAATTGTTTCCTCCTATCTCCTAAAAATTCCCACCCCTCCTCCAAGAAGGTTATCTTTTAAATTTCGTTCTGTGGCTCTTTATCCACTTGTTTGATTTTCCTTCAGTTTTTCATTTGTTTATCACACATTTACTGAATGTTTGTTTTGGTAAATGAAAATTATTGGCAGTTATTTTCATCTCAGCTCCTGTACTAAGTCCCAACAAAGCAGACCAAAGAGAAATAGACGGTGTCACTCATGTGAATATTTCACAACGCCAAACTGAAACTGACCTGAGAAAGCAAGAGCGAGATAACAGCCAGATTTTTTTCCCAGTCAGTGTCAATGGACACACCGATGGCATCCCTTCTGCTTTAACCCTAAAATGTAAGAAAAAAAGACCCTGCAGTAACCTGATACCACCATCTTGGCTTACAAGGAAATGAACTTCGAAATGACCAATCCACTCTTGTTCTGTTTCCTTCAGGGCTTTTTGGTTCATAATAGCAGCTTCTTGTCTTCAGCTCATTAGAACACTTCTCTGTTTCATGGAGTCAAATATTGTCCAGCTCCTGAATCACAGATAAAGCCAATTAGGATCTTCACATTGCTTTGTCACTGTGCTCTTTGACAGCCTCCATCATGCGCATTCCACTTGCTGGATGAGACTAAAGATGGACTAGGTACACGGCGTTCGCATGTACATATGAGTTACAAGTCAACAATCCCACAAGAATGACACGACGGCTGCTGGAGCACAGGGTGCTCCTTGAGGCTACTGGAGAAACTGGTCCGACAGAAAGAAGAAAGAGCCGTCCTCACAAGTAAAGGCATATACTCGTATAACGGCACCCAGTTATAAAACGACCCGCCATCTTTGGGAGATAGCGAGTGGTTTCATGTGGGCAGAATAGAAACTGGTCTGACAGCACAGTCACCAGTTGTTAGGGTGTCAGGAAAAGAACCTCTGATATCCCCAGCTTAGGAAGCAGAATAAAATGTATGTATTAGAGTAGAAAGCTGTTTGAGAAATGCAAGAAAATAGCATAGAATTCAGTTTGGGATGTTTGAGAATGAGAACTCTGAATTCATCTTGCAGAACAATGATTATTCTACTTTTATGGTAGTTTATAAAAAACTCTTACCATTGTGCGTGGTTTTCCTTTGAACTCCCAATAATCGGGAGATAAAACAATGCAAAATTACAGTGGCAGGTACTAACTTTACAAAATGACTTTATTTCACCTTATCAATTCTGGAAAGCTGGACCGCACGTCTGCAGTTCTGCTGTGCTTGGCTTATTAAACGAGGGCCCTTCTTAGAAGTATGATCAGTTCTCCAGTAATATTAATTTCATAAATTAACTGAGATGGTTACAGCACATAACTTGCAACATTAGTTGTTAAAATGGTTCCCATTGGAAGACATGCAGATGGATGTGGTCTGAGAAAAACAGAAAGATGCTAATTTTGAAAGAAAAATTAGCTCACGAATAAAGGGAAACGAGCCATTTTTTTTTAAAGTTTATTCACATCAATAAAGTAATGTGGTTCTCTGTTAATTTGGTGCAGCTGTCTATGTTTGTAGGTAGACCTGCATAAAGTAATCTATAATAAACTAGTATGAACTATTGCAATAAAATGACACAGTGTATTTCTTATATGTTCTTTTCTTTTTTCTAAACTTTTTATTTTAAAATAGTTTCAAATTTATATAAATTTGCAAGAAAAATTCAGAGAACTCCCATAAACATTTTTACACAGATTCATCATTTTTAACATTGTTAAAATGATGATTCTACAACTTTAGCACTCCTTGGCTTATATCAGTCACCATTTTCTCTAAGGAAGTGCCCTTTCTGATTTATCTTTCTCCACTATGGTCTTACGGATTCCTACTTTATTCATTGATGTCACTGTCTTTGTCTGAGCTTTAAGCTGTTATAATGGAATACCTGAGATAATTCCTTATCGTTCCAGCTCACGGTCTTGGAGGGCAGTGCGAGATCTAGCAGACTTATTGCTCTGGGCCTGGTTCAGGCGCCAGCTGGCAATTGGAAGGAGTACATGGAGAACCAAATGCTTTATGTCATGACTGCAAGAGCAAAGAACGAAGAAGAGGAAGAGACCAGAGTTCTGTAGTCTCCTTTGAGTGGAGACTCGCAATGGCCTAAAGGCCGTTTGAAGGTCTAGCCCCTTCCAGTAGCACCACTTTGGGGCGAAGCCTTCCACACATGAGCCCTCATGAGGACATTTGCCATTCAAACTATCGCACCTTATTTATTTGAATGATGACCTTTTCTCCGATCTTGGAAGTAGGCAATACTGAAGATGGCTCTGTGTCATTTGTTCACACTTCCATATTCTTTTCTTTATTTTTACGAGCACTTCCTTAATTTTTTGTCCAACAAATGGCTCCGGACTCATTCTGTGCCTTTCTTGACTGACCGTGGAATCAGACCTATTTCTATTAATTTCATGGAACCAGTTAAAGATTTTGCGTTTTTACCTTTAGAGCATAACTCAAAGAATTGTTCTGGAATTCTGATTTGTTCCCTGTCACTGGATGTGCTGCTAAACAATATTAGACTGTTAGCACATATCCTTCTAACAAATGTGTAGCTTGTGTATGCAGTTAACATAATCATACTTCATGGATTTAAAAAGTCAACACTAAGATTTCTGCTAGAACTTGTATATCAGAATTATTGTGCTGGAACACAATAACAGTAATAACAATCTGGGTTGTTGTTAACGTGCTTGGTTTCTAAAGCACATTAATAACAACCCAGGTGCAAATCGCATGGTTAAGATCTACTGAAAGACCAGGAACAACTATAAAATCTATATTTGTCTGCCCAACATCTGCTGCTCGTTAATTCAGTACACCTATCAATTCGAGTGACACAAGCCTTTTGCATTCTGCCACAAATGTCAGCAGTGAACACTTGCTTTCAACAGTGTTTTAAATAATTCTCAGCACCGAATGTTCTTTCTACTAATCAGATCTTTTCATCACATGATCCAGTAACTCCTTTCCAAATGAAGTACTGTACATTCACTGATCCAAAAAATCATAGTTACCTTAGTAAGTTTGGGAAGAGTAATATCCCTTATTTTAATGAAATAAAACTGTGGTCTCACCAGCATTCTTAGAAGAATCCTCCAAGGTCTTGTCTTAGCATCCTGGAAGCTGTCCTCTGTTCCTTTTCTCCTTCATCTCCCCAGATGCAATGACCTACTTCCAGGTCTTAAAGCTTATTAGGTTTCACATCAAGTCAGAGGCAGCTTTTGGGGAGTCTTCCCTGGGGCAAGACTTCTTGACCCACTAGTTCGCTTAATTATTTGTCTTTTATCTTTCAATTAAATGACATTTTCTTAAGAGAGTTTTTTTTTTTTTGGTGCCCCAGATTAGGCAAAGTCTCCTACTATATATTCTCAACATTTCTGTATTTGTCCTTTGTACCATCACTAGAACACAAATTAAATAATGATCTCTGTAATTACTGATTTAATATGTGTCTTCCTAAATGATTATAAACATTTTTGAGGGTGCTCAGTATTCGTTAAAAAATGAATGGGAGGGGCTGGGGATTTAGCTCAGTGGTTAAAGTGCTTGCCTTGCAAGCACAGGGGCCCAAGTTCGATCCCCAGCACCAAAAAAAAAAAAAAAAAAAAGAATGGGAAACATGAAGATGCTATACCTATTGAGACTCTTTCTTACTTCAATAGAGGTTTTAAAAATTGTTTAGGTGACAGATGAAAGTGTATGTTTTATCATGTTCCACGTGATGTTCTGAAGTCTATCTATCTATCTATCTATCTAAATCTAACTAAGAAATCCATTACATCTCACATAGTTAGCCCATGTGTGTTCACTCTACGGAATGCTCATGTCTGGAAGAAGGTGGCACTAGAGACCCCCCCCGGGTGGGATTTACCAACAAGTCCTTTCCAGGTGGGCTTTCCAGCCTCTTCAGCTTCCCTTTTCTAAAGCAGGTTAGTGACCAGAAGCGAGAATGCGTTCTTGGGATGCTGGTGAAAATTCTCCTTTCCCCTCTCTTCTCATGGCAAGATGAGAATGTCTCTACACCTTCCGCGTGCCCTTCACTCTCAGTTGGATTCTTGCCGAGTGGCAGGATCTGTTGCTGCACATCGTGACTCTAGATTACGGGAGAAATATTTTTAGGGTAAGATGCCTAGTGGATTTCTACAGAGTAATCAAATTGAATGCTAGAATAAAGATGTTAATCAAAGCAATAGTGCAAATGGCATTTCTTGGAAAAATATAAAAAGTAGAAAAAGAGAACTTAAAACTATGTACCACCCACCTTTAAAGGAAGATCAGAGGAAGACAGAAGGCATTCCGAGTGGGGGCACCCGAACGTA